>MJUU01054686.1:37575-56774 GCA_002080025.1 Modiolus philippinarum | reverse complement strand
TGAAATGTTGTTGTGCAAACAGCTAAAATCCTTCTTAACCTTTACCAGCTTATTCATTGGAAAATCTGGCAGATTTTATGAAGTATATTTGTAATGCGAATGCTCTCGGACTACGATTTTACACAGTGAAATCGTATTCCTCACTGATATATGAATATGAGATTTCATATTATATACAGTGACTTGTGTCGAAATGAAATTGTAGAGACCCATAAAAATATGCAAACAAGAATTGAATTCCTGGGTCCCCCGCCGCTAATGCAATATACTAGTATAATGTATATGAAATTGAAATATTTTCAAACATTCAGGGCAGTTCCAAAATTAAATATGTGTGGATACAAAAAGTATCGACCACGGCAGATGTTCCAACTTGACCAAGGTATTAGTGGAATTAACATTTGCATAATTTTCATGAAAATCTGTCAAAATTTGTTGCCATGAGAGTGCTTACAAGGTAAATTTTTGGATAAAACAGAGTCATTATTTTCGACAAAGTCCAATGACTACGTCAAAAAATATCGACCGAGGCTGATTTTCGAAGTTGACCAAGGTATTAGTGGTATAAACATTTGCTATAAATTTCATGGGAATCTGTTGAAATTTGTAGGCCTGAGAGCGCTTACAAGGTCAATTTTTGGCTGAAACGGTGTTGTTATTTTGGTCAAAGTCCAATAACTCCGTCAAAAAGTCTTGACCGAAACTGATCTTCAAACTCAACCAAGGAAATAGTAATATAAACATTTGGTATAAATTTCATGAAAATCCTTTCAAATTTGTAGCCATGAGAGTGCTAACAATGTTAAATTTTGGCTAAAACAGTGACGTTTTTCGTCAAAGTCCCATAACTCCATCCAAGAATATAGACCAAGGCTGATCTTCGAAGTTAGCCAAGGTACTAATGAAAGAAACATTTGGTATAAATTTCATGAGAATACATCAAAATTTTTAGCCATGAGAGCGCTTACAAGGTTAAGTTTTGGCTAAAATTGTGATGTTATTTTAGCCAAAGTCCCATAAAACAGTGTCATGATTTCGGTCAAAGTCCCATAACTCCGTCAAAAAGTATCAACCAAGGCTGATTTTCGTACTTGACCAAGGTATTAGTAATATAAACATTTGGTATAAATTTCATGAAAATCCATTATAATTTGTATGCATGAAAGCGCTTACAAGAAGGTGTGACGGACGGACGGACACACGGACGCCTGGCATTTCTGTGTCCACGCTCCGCGTTGCGGCGGGGGACAAAAATGCATTCACCCGTACCTGTACCTCTTTTAAGAAAATACAATGACAAAATATTGATTATTGTAACGCAGAGCGTTACAGATGTCCCCCAAACGAACATTGTGAATGTTTTCCACAAAGTTTCCATGGCAACAACAACCTTTTATGAGATTTCAGAAACTAAAAATTCTTCTCTACATATGTCAGACAACCTTCTGTATAATTTCATCCAAGTCTGAGCAACTTAAATTTCCCACCTATTATTCCATTTCCATGGCAACGTTCGCCATTTTGAAAATTTTGAGGCTTAAAATCAATTCTACACATGCCAGGCAACCTTTCTGCTAAATTTCATCCAAATCGGAGCACTTTGAATTTTCCCGCCTTTTTTTGTTTCTATGGCAACGGCCGCCATTTTAAAAATTCTGGGGCTAAAAATCAATTCTACACATGCCAGCCAACCTTTCTGCAAAATTTCATCCGAATGGGAGCACTTTGAATTTTCCTGCCTTTTTTCTGTTTCCATGGCAACGGCCGCCATTTTGAAAATTTTGAGACTAAAAATTAATTCTACACATGCCAGGCAACCTTTTTGCAAAATTTCATCTAAATCTGAGCACTTTGAATTTTCCCGCCTTTTTCCGTTTCCATGGCAACGGCGGCCATTTTGAAAATTTTGAAAGGTGCGTGCACATCTATACATATAGGCCAACATAACCTTTCTGCTAAATTTCATCCAAATCGGAGCACTTTGAATTTTCCCGCCTTTTTTTTTGTTTCCATGGCAACGGCCGCCATTTTGAAAATTCTGAGGCTAAAAATCAATTCTACACATGCCAGCCAACCTTTCTGCAAAATTTCATCCGAATCGGAGCACTTTGAATTTTCCCGCCTTTTTTTTCTATTTCCATGGCAACGGCCGCCATTTTGAAAATTTTGAGACTAAAAATTAATTCTACACATGCCAGGCAACCTTTCTGCAAAATTTCATCCAAATCGGAGCACTTTGAATTTTCCCGCCTTTTTTCCGTTTCCATGGCAACGGCGGCCATTTTGAAAATTGCGAAAGGTGCGTGCACATCTATACATATAGGCCAACATTCCTGTGAAGTTTCATGAAGTTTGGACCAATAGTTTCCGAGAAACGTGTCGGACAAGAATTGAGCGGAAGAAAGAAGAAGAAAAACAAAAAATACTAGTGTTCCTATGTTTGGATACAAACATAAAAGTCTCCCAAACCTCCCATGGACACTGGAGATGGCTTTTTATTTGAGTTCAGCACAGTCTTGACAACCCATCTGTGAAATTTCATCCAATTTGGAGCACTTTCAATTTTCCCGCCTTTTTTCCGTTTCCATGGCAACGGCGGCCATTTTGAAATTTTTTGGCCCAAAAATGTGTTCTACTATTTGAATACATCCTTCCTGTGAAGTTTCGTTCAATTTGGAGCACTTTNTGTATATGAAATTGAAATATTTTCAAACATTCAGGGCAGTTCCAAAATTAAATATGTGTGGATACAAAAAGTATCGACCACGGCAGATGTTCCAACTTGACCAAGGTATTAGTGGAATTAACATTTGCATAATTTTCATGAAAATCTGTCAAAATTTGTTGCCATGAGAGTGCTTACAAGGTAAATTTTTGGATAAAACAGAGTCATTATTTTCGACAAAGTCCCATGACTACGTCAAAAAATATCGACCGAGGCTGATTTTCTAAGTTGACCAAGGTATTAGTGGTATAAACATTTGCTATAAATTTCATGGGAATCTGTTGAAATTTGTAGGCCTGAGAGCGCTTACAAGGTCAATATTTGGCTAAAACGGTGTTGTTATTTTGGTCAAAGTCCAATAACTCCGTCAAAAAGTCTTGACCGAAACTGATCTTCAAACTCAACCAAGGAAATAGTAATATAAACATTTGGTATAAATTTCATGAAAATCCTTTCAAATTTGTAGCCATGAGAGTGCTAACAAGGTATAATTTTGGCTAAAACAGTGACGTTTTTCGTCAAAGTCCCATAACTCCATCCAAGAATATAGACCAAGGCTGGTCTTCGAAGTTAGCCAAGGTACTAATGAAAGAAACATTTGGTATAAATTTCATGAGAATACATCAACATTTGTAGCCATGAGAGCGCTTACAAGGTTAATTTTGGGCTAAAATTGTGATGTTATTTTAGCCAAAGTCCCATAACTCCGTCAAAAAATTTCGACCAAGGCTGATTTTCGTACTTATCCAAGGTAATAATGGTATAAACATTTGGTATAAATTTCATGAAAATCTGTCAAAATGTGTAGGCAAGAGAGCGCTTACAAGGTCAATTTTTGGATAAAACCGTGTCATGATTTCGGTCAAAGTCCCATAACTCCGTCAAAAAGTATCAACCAAGGCTGATTTTCGTACTTGACCACGGTATTAGTAATATAAACATTTGATATAAATTTCATGAAAATCCATTATAATTTTTGTATGCATGAAAGCGCTTACAAGAAGGTGTGACGGACGGACGGACACACGGACGCCTGGCATTTCTATGTCCACGATCCGCATTGCGGCGGGGGACAAAAATGCATTCACCCGTACCTGTACCTCTTTTAAGAAAATGCAATGACAAATAACTGCAGTTGAGTGCAACTAGAGACATGTAAATAACAAAAAAAAAAAGTTGGTAGAGACTTCTTATTTTCTCTTTCTATACATGGGAAGTCATATTACAAGAAACAAGTATATGCTTAAAACAATGTCCAGAAAATTCTCACTCACATCAAGTTAACAAGAAAATACAAACAAAGGGACAGGATAGACAATAGTGAACAGGTTGAAACGGTTACAATATTACAGGAAGTAGGAATGTCATAACTTGCAGGAATACACAATAAAGTATATCAATTCTGCATGAATTTACTGTTGATTATTAATGTACCACAGGTTGCCTAGCAACGTAAAATTATTTATTCTGAACAGATTTCGAGTAATTTTTTTGTGTCATTTGCAACATTGATACTTGTAGATACTTTTCCTAAAGAGAACACTACCTATTTACACTGAACGAAAAAATCTCGAAATTATCTGTTAAGCCTAAAATCTAAAAGGCGACGAAAAATGTCGATTTGACATGGATTTGCTGAGCTGTCACGTGACTGGTTGCCATTGTAACAAAAAAAAAATTAACGGAAAACTTTTGACCTTTACTCTACAATGATATCATTTTTTGTAAATATGGTAAACAAACTCTTGGCTAATGTGTGAACATTTGCTTTTTGCTACATTTTTTACTTAAATTAACCTGAATGGGAAAGGGTTAAGAACTACGGCATTCGTAGTGAGATCTCCCATGAAAATCGCGAGTGACATCAGGTATTCCGGAGGGTAAGCATGTCCTGTCCCGCTAGTGGCATCCGTCACACTATGAGTGAGTCAATCCAGGGTTGAGTCAAAACCGGTTATGGCAAATCAGTGGACGTGAAATCAAGCTGAAAATGCTGGTTTTCATTTTGGAAACAGACACGTCATATCTGTCAATGATCTCATGGTGACGGACGGCAATAGAATTTCCGAAGGGATGAAAGTAACAAAGGCTGAACAAATTCCTGACTTAGCGCCTTTAGTTAAATGATTGTAGTTTGATATTCACACCACTTTCTTCTGTTATATATGGCCAAGTGCAGAAACTTCCAAACTACGACGTTAACCGCTGTGTCCTTGACAGAAATGTTTAGCCAAAAGTGTATGTAAATAGGAAGGCATAATGGTAGAGGAGCGATTTTATAATCGCATTGAAACATTATACTCGAAACGAAAGTGAACATGGTAAAATTGAACTCAAATGTCAATGAAAACGTAGGCATATAAACATAACAAATACAGAATACAATAAAAACAGTTAAACATTTGCATGTATTTAAAAAAACAACAACAAAAACTAGAGGCCCAGAAACTGAGCCGGTATCGCTCACCTCACAAAATGCTTCTATGCCATGAATGACAAGAAAAACAATGATTTTCTTCAATGGGGTCTTATGTAAGCTATGTTCACCATTGGCACCCATGTTTTTTGTCAGATCCTAATGAAATGATTAATCTTTGCAAAAGACCTTATAAACATCATTCCAATACACATAAGTTTAATTTGCTTAAGGTGTGAGGTACGTAAATAAGCGCCTCTACCGGTGAAAGTTATAAATTTGCTTTATAATGAACGTAAAATAATTTTGATTTTCACTTTAAATCATCGTCGTATCAAACTATATCCTACATTTTTTCTGAAAAATTGATATTATGTTGCCAAAGATGTTTCTGTTTTATTGATATAATTTTTCTATAGGGTCACCGAGTTCGTTTTTGCGGTATAGATTGCTAAATAGACATCTTTCAAATCACGCCTAAAATCATAATTTTTATCGACGACGTCGCTATTTTGACGGCGGATTTGATAAAAAAATCCATTTTTGGCGTGTCTATTCTATGTTGAACTATTTATACTGGCGAAATTAATTCGAGGACTCTATATAAAATTTACACAATTAAAATGGGAATTTCATTGATTAAAACATATCCTTTGTGCAGAAAAATTGTAGGATACGTTTTCTTAAACGCGCAATTAAAAGACGTATCACAGATTATTTTTCTGTACGTTTTACATGAATTCTATATGAAAACAACATGACTGATAGATTTTTTAATCGGTCATATTTCAAACATAAAAATAGCTAAATCGAATTTATTTCGCCTTGGAATTCAGCTTCATTTGATGCACTTGCATGTAAAATTTCATCGAAAGCCTGAAACTTTGCTATTTCCGTACCTAATCCTATTACCTTAAATAGTTTCAGAGCAGGTGATGAAAAGAATGATTTTCCTTTTGGCTCCAATGTTAAACTATGTTTCGTGCTTGCGGCTATGTTTTTGGTCGAATCAAAATGAAACGAGCGCTTTTTGTAAAGGACCTTCCATACATCATTCCTGTAAAGCTTGGTTGAATTTCCTTTAATGGTTTCCGTGGAAAAGAAAATGTGATTTTCCCATAGAGTCCTATCTTTGACGAAGTTCCATGCTTGCGGCCATAAGTTTGTCGGTTCGAAACGAAATGAGCAATCTTTGGAAAGGACCTTCGATACATCATTCCTGCATAAATTGGTTGAATTTGCTTCAATGGTTTCTGAGAAGAAGATGGAGTTAAGTGAGAACCGAACTGTCAATCAAAAACGAATAATTCAAGGACAATGACAACATCGGAAACAACATAGAAACACTAACACAACATGAGTACGGCACAGAAAAGAAAAATAAAGACAAACCAAAGATGAACAACACGGACCTAATAAAAACCATTTGTGAGATCAGGTGCACCGGTAGAGTAAGCATCTCCTGCTTCTTTTAAGACATCCGCCGTGTTGAACATGTCAAATCCGGTAGAGTAAACAACAATTAAGCTTTCAAGGGAAGCATTTGTTGTCATCTGGGAAAAAGTGGTCCACAAGATGGTGATGTCGACCGTAAAATCTGGAGGGATGACTTCAAGTTTTTGGTTACATACCTGTGTTTAAGTGGCCTATTTGTGTGCAACCTGGTTCTATCAAGGAAGTCACTGTATCGAAACAGGCTTTGAACAGCGAATGAGCTGGGAGATGTAAACCCCGTATGCCGGTGTTGTTGGAATTTTGCTACAAAGAAAAGGGAAGTTTACTATTGGAAAAGTGATTTCATCGAGTTTGTCGTACAGCTTAGTTTGAAGTCTACATCTGTGGTCAATTTCAAGATGTGGAAGTGTCTGTAGTATCCTTAATTTAGAGCTCTTTTTTTGATAGATCAGATGAAGAAAATCACCAAAGCGAGGGTTGTTTAGTGACAAAATATCATCTATATAACGGAAGCTAGAATTGAAGCATTGGGCCAGTTTTTTATCTTTATTTTGAAGAGTCCCTGCGATGAATTCACTCTCATAAGAGTGGAGAAACAGATCGGCTAGGAGAGGTGCACAGTTGTGATTTTTTCCATAGGGTCCAATGTTAAACTATGATCCGTGCTTGAGACCATGTTTTATTTCAGATCGGAATGAAATGAGAAATCTTTGTAATGGAGCTTTAGTACATCATTCCTGTAAAGTTTGGTTGAATTTGCTTTCGGAGGAGATGAAAATATGATTATTTCAATAGGGTCCAATGTTTAAGTTACGTTCTGCGCTGGCGGCCATGTTTTGTTTGTCGGGTCGAAACGAAATGAGCAATCTTTGTAAAGGACCTTACATACATCATTCCTGTAAAGTTTGGCGGAATTTGCTTCAGTAGTTTAAGAGGAGAAGATGAAAATGTGAAAAGTTTAACGGACGGACGTACGGACAGACGCCATGTGATGGCAATAGCTCACACTGACCCTTTGGGACAGATGAGCTAAAAAGGAAAAGTATAATACGTGTTGAGGAGAGCCAGCCGGACACAAAGATAATATTTCCAATTAAAATATATCATATGCATTTCTCTCTTACATTGAATATAAATCCCCCCCCCCCNAAAAAAAAAAAAAAAACAAAACTACACAATAATCTAACAACCTTTACATATCATTCTTACAAAACTGACAAATGCCCAATACCACGCTATCCCTACCTGAATAAGCTAAAGACACCGACAAGTGTAGTGTGCCGCAACAATGAAGGCAAAAAAAAGAGTAGCAACTTAAGATTTACCGTCCTGTCGACCAATATCGCCAATACTTATAACATAGAAAGTAAACAAGACTGAGTCTGTATTGAATACCCATGGTTGAGAATGGAAACACAATACATGCCATTAAAAAAATAACGGGCCTACGTGATTGTAATAGCTCACACTGACACTTTGAAAAAAAATAGTACAATTATAATACTAAACGCATACAATTCCGATATCTAGCAAATCGAGAGAACAACGACAGTACCGGAGGAACAAAAGCAGAAGACAACACGAATCAAAGTCCAGAGATGCAACTTTGATAAATAAATTATGTAATTTGATTGATAGGGTTTTATATTGATATTTTAACACCCATAATGAATTTAGGTGTCTGTGAAAGTAATATTGTTCGTGGGGTTCCAATTTTCGTGAATTTCGTGGTTCTTGGAGACTGCGAAATTAAGGTCCCAACAAAATACATTTTTTCTTAGAGTTTTCATTTGGTATTTGTCCCGGAGTCATATGTGCGCTTTAGTAATAGAGACATTCGGTGTAATTAAACAGATATATCATGAACGTCGAGGTCGAGGTATTTGCCAAAAATACAAGTCTTCACTCTTGGGTCTAAATTTCTAGCCTTTCATGCTCGGGAAATTTTACCGCCCCGCGGCTTGTATTTTTGGCAAATACCCCTCCTTATCATGATATATCTGTTCAAAATCCACGAAAATTGATGTACACGGATAAAAGTACTCTCACAGTAGTAACCAACTCGATTGGCACTTGTTGAAGATGGTGTAATCATTCTGCTTTTGTTCCCTTAAATATCGCTTCATATACTTCAAGACGTGGTCAATAAATTTTTTCATGACTTGCTTAATAGCCTTCTTTATGAATTTAAGCCGTTTATACCTACATGTACAAGTTCAAATAAAATTAATGATATGTGAAAGGAGAGCATGTTGTTCAGAGAATCAGTATTGTTACTACCAATGCCTCGTCCAGGGATCGAACCCTAGACCGTTTGCTTTGTAGCCAGCCTAACTATCGATATTATGTAAACTCAGTCGATTTCACTGGTTATATATGTATATATACTACCTGACTACAACTCAGGTATTCACCGTCGTGACGGATAAATCCTTTGTTTAAATATCAACGGGACATAACTGTGATGGCTTATAAAATAAAAAGTTCCATTGAGTAGTTTCCTCAATAAACAAATTTATAGAAAACTTGCGTTACTTTTTTACTTTTACGTGCTGCTGATATTTGCAAACGTCGCTATAACAATACCATTTGGCGACGTCTTTTAGTATCAAGATCAAGATTACTCATCATGACGTCAAAACTTCAGCGTTCAACAAGAGGTCACAAAGTTTCCTTCCATGTTCAAAAACAATGATTCGGCATGGCTTGTTCACTAAACCTTGTTCAATTCCTGTTACACAAATTTATAAAATCCCTTTTGAGTGTGATATGATGTCTATTAATAGTCCGTTCTATGAATGTTTTAACATTATCGATGCTTTCTGCGTCCACTTTAAAAACTCGATGAACACGTAAAGTAATAAAGAAATTGACCGTATTGATAAAGACGAGTTTCCATTTGATGAATTTTCTCGGAAAATTTTGACGTCACAATGAATATTACGTGACGCAATTTACTCCGATTCACCCAAGGTCAATTGGATAATTCATTCATAAACAGAAATTGCAAATTGGTCTGTTGAAAAAAATGTCTGGTGTTTTTTTTTTTTGTTATTTTTTTTTTTAGCTCACCCGACCAAAAGGGTTAGTGTGAGCTATTGCCATCACTTGGCGTCCGTCGTCCGTCCGTTAAACTTTTCACATTTTCATCTTCTCCTCTGAAACTACTGAAGCAAATTCAACCAAACTTTACAGGAATGATGTATGGAAGGTCCTTTACAAAGTTTGCTCATTTCGTTCCGATCCGACAAAAAACATGGCCGCCAGCGCGGAACTTACTAGGTTTAGCATTGGACCCTATGGGAAAAATCACATTTTCATCTTCTGCTCTGAAAGCACAGAAGCAAATTCAACCAAACTTTACAGGAGTGATGTACTAAAGGTCCTTAACAATGCTTGCTCATTTTGTTCCGATTCGACAAAAAACATGGCCGCCAGCACGGAACATGGTTTAACATTGGACCCTATGGGAAAATCACATTTTCATCTTCTGCTCTGAAACAGCTGAAGCAAAGTCAACCAAACTTTACAGGAATGATGTATATAAGGTCTTTTACAATGATTGCTCATTTTGTTCCGATCCGACAAAAAACATGGTTGCCAGCGCGAAACTTTGGTTTAAGATTGGACCCTATGGGAAAAATCACATTTCCATCTTCTGCTCTGAAGCAACTGAAGCAAATTCAACCAAACTTAATAAAAATGATGTACTAAATGTCCTTAACATTGATTGCTCATTTTATTCCAATCCGACAAAAAAAAAACATGGCCGCCAGCACGGAACTTGGTTTAACATTGGACCCTATGGGAAAATCACATTTTAATCTTCTGATCTAAAACGGCTGAAGCTAATTCAACAAAACTTTACAGGAATGATGTATTGAAGGTCCTTAACAATGATTGCTCATTTAGTTCTGATTCGACAAATAACATGGCCGCCAGCAGGGAACGTGGTTTAACATTGGACCCTATGGGAAAAATCACATTTTCATCTTCTGCTCTGAAACGGCTGAAGCAAATTCAACCAAACTTTACAAAATGATGTATTGAAGGTCCTTAACAAAATTTGTTCATTTGGTTCCGATCTGACAAAAAACATGGCCGCCAGCGCGGAACTTAAATTTAACATTGGACCCTATGGGAAAAATCACATTTTCATCTTCTGCTCTGAAACCACTGAAGCATATTCAACCAAACTAAGAGGAATTATGTACTAAAGGTCCTTTACAAAGATTGCTCATTTTGTTCCGATCCGACAAAAAACATGGCCGCCAGCGCGAACTTAGGTTTAACATTGGACCGTATGGGAAAAATCACATTTTCATCTTCTGCTCTGAGATCCCTGAAGCAAATTCAACCAAAGTTTACAGGAATGATGTACTAAAGGTCCTTAACAATGATTGCTCTTTTCGTTCCGATCCGACAAAAACATGGCTGCCAGCACGGAACATGGTTTAACATTGGACCATATGGGAAAATCACATTTTCATCTTCTGCTCTGAAACGGCTGAAGCTAATTCAACCAAACTTTACAGGAATGATGTTTTGAAGGTCCTTAACTCTGGCACGCGATAGTAATAAAAATGCGGTATACCTAGTATTTCGAACGAAAACTGGTGGTTTTCGTGCGAAATACTAGGTATACCGCACGTTTACTAGGGGTTTCTGATCGGTATACATAGTTTTCGGCGAAAATCCAAGTTTTCGATTGAAATTGAACGTAAACTAGGGGTTTGCGACGAAAACCCATAGTTTCCGATCGGTATCGGAAATTTGAGTTTAAACCGAAAACGCTATTCATAATTTTAGCCAATGAGAAGCGAGAAACGGAAATGGCTATTTGATATTTAACGTTCGTCCAAAGCTGATAGAGAACAAACTAGGGTTTTTGGCGAAATACTAAGTTATACCGATCAGAAACCCCTAGTTAACATGCGGTATACCTAGTATTTCGCACGAAAACCTCTTGTTTTGTTCTGTTACGAACGAGACTTCATGGAAAAACTTAAAAAAAAACGGAACCATACCAAACAGTGATAAACTTTTTATTTTCAATGATAACAGCAGATATATTGATGATATCCTGACTACTGACAATCCCCAGTTTTTAGATTATGTATACATCATTTGTTCTCTATCAGCTTTTACATATTTTTCAGTTAATGGACTGATATGGATAGATTTCATAAATTGTTAAATACTTCTAAGAAGTTTAATGATATATGTGAACATTTGATATTTAGATATGGCGTTACTCCCAAACAGCTTAATACCATGGGCATTTCTAATCTTCGATTTTATGGAAATGTTGTTAAAAATGCAAAAAAACTTATCAAAGATCCAGAGAAGCTAGTACGTAACTTAAAATTCTTTACGTAATAGGGGATATCGATATTGCACCTATAAAATTAGCTTTGAGATCTAGTGACCTGGAAGTTTTACACACGTATTGGATACTGCCGATGTCTACTGAAATATATAATGATTCTTGACCAAACACTTCGACCCGGCACCTGAAATGGTTTTCAAGTGCTCTGGCTACAGATATGCCGCGCGCGTCCCGGGGTGGATAGGAGACTGCCCTGTCTTTGCGGGGTAGTCAGGTCATAATACGGAAAGCCTGACCGCGAACCATTGAAGCCAAACTGTTGAGAAACGCCACGCTCCATGCAGTATAAAGGCCCCTTCTATATTTCTCTATAGAGAGCAGACGCATTGGGCGTCGTATACAAGGCTAAATTTCTTGCCCCTACCCATTTTTCCCTTTTCCAGTGGCAATCAAAAGTTGCCCAGGTTGTCCTTTCGGGGATAATGTTATACCCTCCGTCTGTCCTTCCGTCACACTTTTCTTGCGACTCAAATTCCTCCTACATTTTTGGATTTTTGGATTTAATTTTGATGTAGAATTGTTACATATAGTCTGTAGATGCGCAATAAGCTTTCGGATTTTTGATATTGGTCTTGGTGCAAACAAGAGGCCCCGTGATGTCAATTTTAACAAAGACCCAAAGATGTGGATTAGACACATGTGGCATGTGACGCAAACTCCTCCTACATTTTTGATTTAGGGATCAAATCTTGATGCAGAATTGTTGCATATAGTCTATAGATTTGCAATAAGCTTTTTGAATTTTGGTTCCGGTTCCAACTTGGCAAATTTCAGAAAATGTCAAAAAGACACATATTTTTTTTAAATTTTGGCATATTATATTCTGACAAGTGTTTGGTAAAAAGCAAAATTCTGATAACTTAGGATTCTGAAAGGCGGTTCCAATGTTGGTAAATTTCCTGAAAGTCTCAAAGACCACTTATTTTTTGGAATTCTATGTAGCAACTGTACTTAAAATGTTTGTGTAGTTTAGGACAAACATTTTTATCAATTGGATTTCAAAAATATTTGAACCCAATTTTGGTAAATTTCCTGAAAGTCTCAAAGACCACTTATTTTTTGGTATTCTACCTAGCAACCATACTTAAAATGTTTGTGTAGTCTAGGACAAACATTTTCATAAATTGGATTTAAAAAATATTCCATTCCAATTTTGGTAAATTTCCTGAAAGTCTCAAAGACCACTTATTTTTTGGAATTCTACTTAGCAACCATATATCTTAGAATTCTTTTAGTAACAATAATGACTATCAATAGATAGATTGTAAAAAAAATATGCCCAGGGTGTATAACAACTGTTTTCTGAGTTACTGAGGCTTCATTCAGTGTATGGCACTCGGTAGATGTCCGTGGTACTGGATTTGGCTTCCTATTGCGATTTTTTTTGGTAATGAGTACTTCTTTTGTGACAACTTTTAAATTATGGCTTTCAATATTATTTGATATTAATGCTGCTGATGAGAGGTAACTCTTTGAAAGACGTGTACAGCATAACGAAATTTACAGTTTTCTATGCAACATCGGTATTTTTTGTATTCTGTGTCAAACAGGGAGTGCGGGGATAGCTGTCGTTTCCGACATCTAGTTTTTTCTGCTTTTACTTACAATTTGTTGAATTGATTAACTTGTTCTCGGTCTGATATAGCTGAAATACTGCTCAATGGACGTTAAACTATAACTTATCAATCAATCAACCAAACACTTCGGGTAGTTTTGAATTTGATTTTTATTCTGTAGTTTGACAGTGTTTTATTACCAGCAGACTAGGCTCCTTGAGCTAGCCGGCAGTTTTGCGGCGAGCTTCTTGACCCATCTTTCAGAATTACGTGTTATCATTTTACAGTGAAACCTGTCTAAACCGAACACCTCTGGGACAACTTATGTCTCTTCATTACAGATAAAATCTAAACGTTTGGAAAACCATTAACTCAAAGATTAAAACTGATAGAGAACTGATAACCAATATGATCTAAATGTAAAGCCAAAATTAGCTAAGGACAGAGCTTTGCCAGAGGGAGATACTCCTTAGTTTTCAATAAATTTACAAAAAAAATCGACATTGCAAGGTTCCAATTTGAATCGGCTTTCGGGTCAGCACCGAAGTACTGACTACTGGGCTGGTATATACCCTCGGGGACTAACAGTCCATCAGACTTGCTGAGAGTCGAATGTTGAATGTTTAATTTCCTGCCCCAACCCATTTCTTTGGTCAGGAAAATTGAAGAAATGGGTAGGGGCAGGAAAATTTTTCCCTAAACAAAATTTGTTACCCCTATAGTCCCTTTCACATGTATTACTTTTTATATGTAACTATTTGAATTGATTAACTGGCTTTCGCCCTGATGTAGCACAAATACTGCTTACTGGACGTAAAACTATAACTAATCAATCAAAAAAATAATTATGTACCCACCTGGGACCCACATTTGTAAAGAAGTACCCTGGAAAATGTAAATGGTGGGTCCCTGGGACCCCACCTGACAGAAGTGGAGGTTAATCCCTGGGATAAGTCGACAATACTATCCACTTTTATCTGTTTTTTTTTTTTTATTCTGCAACAATATTTGAACCGGCTCACTTCTCTATATGAAGACATTGTACTCTGACTTGTATAATTGACTAACAATTAAAATGCTGAAATGGTAGCCGTCTAGAAGTTTTAGAAAACTATTTACACCCTAACTCACTTGTTGAAGACCGTACGGTGACCCATAGATGCTTTGTTTTGGGTCGTTTAACCTGGAGATGGGATGTTGTCACCTTGACATTTGCCCCATTTCCTTTCTTTTTCATATCTATCACTTGCTTACTTTTATTATCATCTTACTCTCTTCTCCTCGAAATTAGATAGTTTCTGAAAATGCCAACCCCATTTAGGAAGACAAACAGAGATATAACCTTTTTTTAATCTCTAATTAATTCACTTACCTTTGAAATACATATATTACAGTAAAAGTGAATAATTAGAAAAACGGTTGATTTATTTATAGTTTAAAATCGGGGCGAGAACAAATTTTTAAAATTAAATATTCTACAAACAGAAGAATAAACAACTAGGACAATGGAGTTTGATTATCACTGGGAATATCTTTTTATTGTAATGAGCTTCAGCTCACAGTTTTTATTCCATGTTTTGTGATCAGGCTTTCCGTTTAATTATCAAATATCAAGCTACGCTGCATGAACAGGGCTGTACCGAATTAACTGTCCGGGGAATCTCATCCGCGCCCGCAGCTCTACCGATGGAGCCCCTGAGTACCTGACGAAACTTTAAAGCAGACAAATGGGAACTATGTAATCAGAAATACAAATCAAGGTAATGCAGAGACAACTAAAACGGAGACAACACATTAAAAGAAACACAAACGACAATGAAGTAAATTTATAATACAACAAATATATTAAGTAGCGAAAGAATACTGAGTAAATGAACACGAGACAAAATATCTACAAAAACATGGTAGAATCAAGCAATGAAACAACCCACTGATTGTTGTTCTTTATCTTGGTCTAGAACATCGATATGATCTGTTCACTGGCACTTTCAACCCATTGCGATTGATGACTTAGTGTTAAGGCTATTCTGACTTACAAGAACATGCCAGCTTTCAGTGATAGCGCTACGTTTTATAATAATTTTGTACACGAAAATTTTTTTAAAACAATTTTTCCCAGGTAAATCAACTGTTTGTGTTTGATCACATATATAGTTGAAGAACTAGTGGATCGTCTTTAACTTACTATGAGTATATGCTCATTGTTGATGCCCTCCTGGTGTTTTAAAGTCAGAACAACAATGACCACATTGTTCCGCTTGCTTAACTTGGCCATGTATATCGTATCCTTACATTTATTCATTGTATATTGGAATAAATAGTCACAAGATATTTTATTTTATAGTGGACCTCAATGGGGTTTAGGCGTGAAGCGGCATTGGTCTTGTTAATTAAACGGGAAAGGGTGTCGAACGTGAATTGGGAAATACTGAAAGAATCCATGAACCAGGAAATTGTTGTTGTACAAGAGTCTTTTTAAACGAGAAAGCGGAGAAATGCACGCTTCATTGTGACTCTTACATACTTTTCGCAGTTTGTTTATATTATAGTTTCAGAAGCGACATGACAAACCATATACGTTGGTTTACAACAAAAATATAAGAATCTAGGTTGTTCCCTACGAGATGGGTGAAGAGGTGGTTATTATTTAATGGTTATACAAACAAAAAATTAGTGGCTGATATCATTACTCTTGATTAACTGTAGTAAATAAAAAAAACATGTTTTTAGTTAGGCGCAGATTGCAAAGTATGCCTGAAAAAAATGTTCAAAATACATTTGAAATACTTAATTATTTAAATTGCATTGTCTTAATATTGTTGATTTAATACCTCGCCGCCTTAATGCCCTCCTCATTCCTTACAACCAGTCATTTATGTAAAAACAGTTCTAACAAAGAAAAATTATGTCGGCCTTTAAAATTTTATCACAGAGCAAAGCAATAGAATAAAAAAGATAGCAGGAAACAAATACAAAGGCCGAAAAACATGGCCGTCTTAATTCCAGTTGGAAAAGCACTGATGTTTTTTTTTTTATGTTGCACCAAATTACTACTTTCGATAACCCAACTTTTGGAAAGAACTTCAAGGCTAATATAAAGACACAAAAAAGAAGAACTCAGAAACTATTAAATATAACAAAATAGTACTAGTATTTAGGCGTTCAAGGGTAACTCTTTGACTGGCGTTTTTATACGACCGTCTTTGACGGAACGTATTATGGTATACCGGTGTCCGTCCGTTCGTCCACACGTCGTACTCTAACAAGGGAACGCTTTGATCATTTTTCTTTAAAATTTGCAGGATTGTTGGGTATGACGGAACAATGCTCTCTATTGTTTTATTTTGTCGTTGGATTTTTCGTTCTAGAGTTATGAGACTTTGGTTATTTCAAAAAAGCATGAAATTACCATTTCCGTCCACATGTCATACTCTAACTAGATAACGCTTTGATCATTTTTCTTGAACCTTTGGAGGATTTTTTTGGTATGACAATAGAAGGCTCCCTAACGTTTTATTTTGTCGTTGGATTTTTCGTTCCAGAGTTATGGGACTTTGATTATTTCAAAAAAGCATGAAATTGCAAGTGTATAGTTTGATCAGATGGAGTTCTTAATTTGAAGAATCAGTTTGCTTTAAAGTGAGGACGGGCGTATCACGCGCACTTGGCGCAGCTGCTTATTCCTATTATTAAGTTGTTGTGTTTGTACTTAGAAGGAACTGACTTTTTGAATTGAAAAGAGATCATCACGTGTTTGGGAAATTTAATTTTTACGTTTCCTATGAAAAATCTCCGTTTATGAATATAACAAAGATAACCTTTAACGCCTACAATGGCCGGAAACTATAATCACATGCCACAATCCTCCAGGGAACCGCAAAAGAAAAACGGTAAAAAAAAACAAGGATAAACTTGGACAACGATAGGAACTCAACAGAAAATGACACTCAGCATCGACAACTTTCCAGCTTTTACATACTCTTTGTCTACAAGGTATATTTTATGATCTCCTTTTGTAGATAGTGTTTTTTTTTTATTTGACGGAGATTTGTCTTTATTTATAATATGCTTTTTCAGACAAATATATTAGGTTTTGGTAAGTAATAAAGAAAAGAGGAGTTGCTATAAGAAATATATAAATGTGCAACGTCACTCCATTAGCAGAAGTTATCACAATATACATGGTTGAAGGTATTATTACTTGCATATTATACACATTGTATATAATGATGGAATTACATATTTCACTGAGAAATTATTTTTATTTTAGAATTAAATTTTGAAAATAAAAAAAAAATCAAAACTGATTTGTCAATATTAGTTCTCATTGAACATGAAATTTTAACTATTTTGAGTACAAACTTCATATTTGCAGTTAGTTTTTCTGTATTAAAGATCCTTCAGTTGACCTACATTTTGTGTACCCTTATACATACCTCTTAAACATTATCTATGCATGAGAGCGGTTATCTCCTCCCAAGCAGCAACTCGAAAATGTGACATGTGAGAGCATTAAGTTCTTGGCAAGGTGTAACGATTCTGTTGAAGACCTCATATCGGTGATTTTCTTCAAAAAGTGAAAAAGAAGTAATTAGCAGTGACCATCTTTAAAACATCCCTGCCCGATTTCTTGTCTCCTCCCAAGCAGCAACTCGAAAATCTGACATGTGCTTGGTTCTTGGCAAGGTGTGACGATTCTGTTGAAGACCTCATCTCGGTGAACTTATTCCGAAGTGAAAAAGAAGTAATTAGCAGTGACCATCTTTAAAACATTCCTGCCCCATTTCTTGAATGTCCCATACAGTTGTTGGAATACTATGGACAGCTGACTAACATCACCAATCTTTTCCAAACAAGAGCTGGAGGATGATTTGCTGTTTCGTTGACGATATAATTTGGTCAATCTTTTGCTTTGATCTTCATCCACCAACTTCACAAACTTAGCAATGACTTGCTAGAGAGTATTTGATTATCTGCAGTGTCGTAGTTCTCATTGAACATGAAATTTTATCTATTTTGAGTACAAACTTCATATTTGCAGTTAGTTTTTCTGTATTAAGGATCCTTCAATTGACCTATATTTTGTGTACCCTTATACTTACCTCTTAAACATTATCTATGCATAAGAGCGGTTATCTCCTCCCAAGCAGCAACTCGAAAATCTGGCATGTGAGAGCATTAAGTTCTTGGTTCTTGGCAAGGTGTGACGATTCTGTTGAAGACCTCATCTCGGTGAACTTCTTCCAAAGTGAAAAAGAAGTAATTAGCAGTGACCATCTTTAAAACATCCCTGCCCGATTTCTTGTCGCTCCTAAGCAGCAACTCGAAAATCTGACATGTGAGAGCATTAAGTTCTTGGTTCTTGGCAAGGTGTAACGATTCTGTTGAAGACCTCATCTCGGTGAACTTCTTCCGAAGTGAAAAAGAAGTAATTAGCAGTGACAATCTTTAAAACATCAACCACTTTCTTGAATGTCCCATACAGTTGTTGGAATACTATGGACAACTGACTAAGATCACCAATCTTTTCCAAAAATTTCTTCATTTGTAGTCATCATATTCAAAACAATACTAAGTGCAAGGATACCTTAAACAATCAAATTAGCACGTATAGCATCAGAGTTTGTTATCTCATTTATGCTCTTCAGGAAAGGACTG
>MJUU01054686.1:14220-33695 GCA_002080025.1 Modiolus philippinarum | reverse complement strand
GGTATAATATAAAATAGAGAAAAAGTGCCCTATCTTTTATATTTATGATTCAATTCTATCAAGTTAAAGTATTGCGGACACCGGTATAATATGAAATAGAGAAAAGGTGCCCTATCTTTTATATTTATGGTTAAATTCTATCAAGTTATAGTATTGCAGACATCAGTATAATATAAAATAGAGAAAAAGTGCCCTACCTTTTACATTTATGGTTAAATTCTATCAAATTAGAGTATTGCGGACACCGGTATAATATAAAATAGAGAAAAAGTGCCCTATCTTTAAAATTTTATCAAGTTATAGTATTGCAGACACTTGTATAATATAAAATAGAGAAAAGGTGCCCTATCTTTTATATTTATGGTTAAATTCTATCAAGTTTTCATATTGCAGACACCGGTATAATATAAAATTGAGAAAAAGTGCTCTATCGTTTATATTTATGGGTAAATTCTGTCGAGTTATAGTATTGTGGACACCGGTATAATTTAAAATAGAGAAAAAGTGCCCTATCTTTTATATTTATGATTAAATTCTATCAAGTTATAGTATTTCGGACACCGGTATAATATAAAAAAGAGCCCTACCTTTTATATTTATGGTTAAATTCTATCAAGTTTTAGTATTGCAGACACCGGTATAATATAGAATAGAGAAAAAGTGCCCAATCTTTTATATTTATGGTTAAATTCTATCAAGTTATAGGTATAATATCAAATAAAGAAAAAGTGCCCTATCTTTTATATTTATGGTTAAATTCTATCAAGTTTTAGTATTGCATACACCGGTATAATATAAAATAGTGCCCTATATTTTATATTTATGGTTAAATTCTGTCAAGTTATAGTATTGCGGACACCTGTATAATATCAAATAGAGAAAATGTGCCCTTTCTTATATATTTATGTTGAAATAATAAGAAAATTTTGAATCCGGGTTCGTTCGCCCTAAATCACGTTCGCCCTATTACCTGTTCGTCCTAATTCTTGGTCGGTTCGCCCTAATACCTATTCGCCCTGGGTCCGTTCGCCCTATATATTCGTAATATATATGTTTTAACAATATCTTCGAGAATAAACATGTGATAAAGCAGAAGTCTTATTTACTTGCACTATTTACCATATTGTGAAGGGAGACAATCAGGAATCTTGATCTAATGGTGGATGGCGAGTAGAAATGAATTTAAAAACGAAGACTTAGCAATCTTATGAATCAGGTCAAAACATTATCCCATGTTACTTTTTTTTCTCAACTTGCCTAAACAGTTCGATGAGAACTCTGCTTCAACATGTTGGCACTAATAAGCCATGAAAGGCATTGGAAGTGAATGCATATGAAACGAAGTCTTTACAAATAGAGTCTAAACAAACAATGGAACAACGATTTTATTATTGTTATTATTCTTGAAGTTATCAAACAAGATCAGTAGAATAATTAAGGAACAAAGAAAAACATTACATAAATCAAGGTCCAGAGACAATTGAGGCAAAAGTAAGAACATCAGCTCAGTAGAAGACGGGAGACCAAAGACACTACATAACCACAAAAACCACAAAAACGTAAACACGTCAGACACAACATTAAAAACTGATGCACTAATTTACTGTGTTAACTCTCAAAGCATGATTGTATTCAAGTTTTTTTTATTCTATTGGTGGTTTGAACATTTGAAAGAAAAAATAATCTCTTTCTTCTGTATCACCTTATGATTTTTGCTAACTTTTTTCACTGTCTTGTTTTGCTTTTTTTGTTCCTCGTGTTATTTGTATAAAGTACATGTAGTTATACATTTGAGTAAATACTTTTAAGGCTTCTTTGCTGGACATAAGGGCGAAGGCTAGTGGAAGCTGTTTACGTTGACCATCTTTAAGGATGAAGGCGTGGATACTCAGCAACTGACCAGTATCCTTAAAAGGGGCTTTAACAACCTGGAAAACAATTATGAAAATTGTAATATAAGAAATTTAATTTAAATATTTCATTAATAATACTGCTACACTAATATTAAAAGAATAGTTACACCTGTCCTGAAAAAATATTAATATAATAATAAACGAACAAACATGACATTATAAATATCAGGAATAAATTTATTTTCTAGTATCAATCATATATTTTTCTCATTCTAATCAATCATCACATCTTCATGTTGATCTTATCATGTTTTTATATTTCTTGCCTTTCATATTGCAATTTTTCGTGAAACTCCCATCAGTCAATCAATTATCTATATTATGTGAAGAAGATGTAATATTTTGGATATTCACTTACCTTGAAGGTCCCATCCATGAACCACCTGCTTGCATGCTTTAACAAGTTCAGCTGAAAGTCAGTTGCAAACACTATGTGTCTTGCAGTGTCTACTCTAAGGTCTGCTACCAGGAAGTCTTGACATTTGAGGAACTCAAAGTCAATCTGTCAACAAAATTAAAGACATTAGTAATGTGACTTAAACAACTATTAAAAATGTGTAAATATAAACATAATGCCCTTGGATGAAGGTGTTAGGGTAGATTAACACAGGAGGTAAAAATTATCACCCGAGACAACGTCGAGGGTAATAATTTTTCACCGAGTGTGTTAATCGAACTAACACCTTCATACAAGGGCATTATGATTTTTATTATACTGAATGCTTAATGTACATTATGTCTGAAAATCATTATTCTGAAAATTATTATAATAATAATATTTTTTCTTAAATGTAGCATCAAACACATAAACAAACATTCGACCGGTACTGTTTTAGTATTGAACTGTATAGCTAAATCGCTTTAACCCCAGTAAAATTTGTGACTAGGTTCTTTTTTATATTATTAGGTTACTTTTATTTTACTAATGAATACATTCAAAATTAAATCAGCTTTAATTGTTGTTGTCAACAACAAAAGTGACGAGAAAATAAGAATCTGTATACATCGA
Source organism: Modiolus philippinarum (assembly GCA_002080025.1). Classification (NCBI taxonomy): domain Eukaryota; kingdom Metazoa; phylum Mollusca; class Bivalvia; order Mytilida; family Modiolidae; genus Modiolus; species Modiolus philippinarum. The sequence goes on along the minus strand of MJUU01054686.1, from coordinate 30,773 downwards.
TGACGTCATCGATCGGAGCGGGTGTTAATTTTAACATTAACACCCGTTGCTAATCATTAGCACATGTTGCTAAGGATGGGCGTGGCTAATGAAACGTTAGTGAAAATTAACAAATGACTATTATCCAATGAAATAAACGGATAATGTAAGAAATTTGCATGAAGGATAATAATATACATTATGCAAACTGGGAGAAACTTATAGTCAATCTGTATACCAAATAAAAGACGTTAGTGTTGTGAATTAAACAACTATTCAAAATGTGTAAATATACATTATGCAAACTGGGAGAAACTTATCTGTAAACAAAATTAGACATTTGTGTTGTGAATTAAACGACTATTCAAAATGTGTAAATATACAGTGTGCAAACCAGGGATTTATGTGCATAAATATTTCATTAAAGGAAACAAGATAACATTGTACGGACAAAGCTCATTGTTGAAGGCCTAATGGTGACTTCAAGATAAAAAAAAAACATTAAAAGCATTGTTCTAATGTTTGTACCATGTGTTTTGTGCATTTACTCCATATTCTTTCGTTGCTTATTGTAGTTTTCTATACAATTTCGTTAAGTAATAAAAACATCTTCAGTTCTTGTAAATTAAATGAAAAAATGTTTATAGATACCACAAAATCTAAGTTGACAGGATCATCTGGTCTATTAGCTGAACGATGCTTGTTGGCTGTTCTCTTTAGGTGTTTCTGTTTCGGTGCTAGGAAGCGTTGTTCTTCTGGTATGTCCCTCGTGACTACTGATGTTACCACTTGCATGGCACTGCTCTGAGGGTTGTCTGAGATCTGCTGTTTTACCTGAAATTGGGTGAAAATGATTCTGAACTCTTATACAAGGATTTATACAAATGTCAAATTTGTTACTAGGTGATATTCGGATACCATTTTTTGTCATTGTTTATGATAACATTAATTTTATTTCAATTCCTTATTTAGAAGTTTCATGCATTCATTCATACATTCTTGAACTTACTATGAGGTATGTTGTACCATGTTTTTATAGAGACTTTGTCTCGTGTACATTTACTCCATGTCCTTTCATTCACAATTCATTCACAAAATTTATTGTCATTAAATATACATTATATCATACGTACAGATGGGTGCAGACGCAACGTTCCAAAAAGTGCACTTAAAGTGAACTTGAAGTTCAATTTTCAAGTGCACTTCGCGTTCTCTTACATGTAGCTGTCGCGAAGTTCCCTTTTTTGGAATAGGTAGCTATTCCATGACAAGTATTTTCGCGTTCACTAGTGAACCTCAAGTGCACTTGAAAGCTGTCGCGAGGATCTCTATTTAAAACGAGGTTATCTTATATATATATATAGTTAGATCGCATTTTTATAAGCGATAGCTAAGGTTATGAAAACTTATTTCCACGTAGCGTTCTTTTTGATAAGCTAATGCTAAAAAATACCAATGCAGTTATATATAAATAATAAAACATGTCAGATAATATATTCCCGCTACAAAAATGAAAACGGTAGTCGTGTAGAATTATAAGAACGTGTATTACAGTCTCAGATCCGTTTTTCAACGATTTTATTGCCTCAACTCGCATAAAATGGCAAGTCGCACTTCCCGCGTATACCCCATTAACCCAATCTTTTTATGTGATTTATACTAAATCTTTTACAAATGACCAAAATTACTCATTTTTTAAATATTTTATCTTATTATATCCTTTTGAAGTAGTTGGTTTTATATGTTGTGATCTGGGACTGATAAAATATGTTATATTAGTCCCAGTTGTGATATAGCTTTTTGTAAATCTTGACATAAATATGTTTGAAATAAGCACCAACGTATAATATCTCCCACTTTTGGATTCATTTTTGACAAAAGATACATAAATTTGGTATTGCGAGAAAGGAAAACAGCTAAAATGCAAAATATTTCAGTCTTATAAGGTAATATTGGAAAAAATACATATAAATATTGTGGTGCTACAATTGAAGTAAGCATCTCCCACTTTTCATGTCATTTTTAACAAAAGATGTATAAATTTAGTATTGCGAGAAAGGAAAAAAGCTAAAATGCAAAATATTTCAATTGTATAAGGTAATATTGGGAAAAATACATATGAACGTTGTTTCGTGACAATTCAAATAAGCACTGACATATAATATCTCCCACTTTTGAGGTCATTTTTAACAAAAGATGTATAAATTTAGTATCGCGAGAAAGGAAAAAAGCTTAAATGCAAAATATTTCAATCTTATAAGTTAATATTGGGAAAAATACATATAAATGTTGTTCGCGACAAGGGAAATAAGCACCAACATATAATATCTACCACTTTTGGATTCATTTTTTACAAAAGATGCAACAATTTGGTATTGCGAGAAAGACAAGAAGCTAAAATGCAAAATATTTTAGTCTTATAAGGTAATATTGGGAAAAAAAACATATAAATGTTGTGTCGCGACAACTGAAATAAGCACCGACATATAATATCTCCCACTTTTCATGTCATTTTTAACAAAAGATGTATAAATTTAGAATCGCAAGAAAGGAAAAAAGCTAAAATGCAAAATATTTCAATTGTATAAGGTAATATTGGGAAAAATACATATAAACGTTGTTTCGCGACAAGTGAAATAAGCACCAACATATAATATCTCTCACTTTAGAGGTCAATCATAACAAAAGATTATAAATTCAGTATCGCGAGAAAGGAAAAAAGCTAAAATGCAAAATATTTCAATCTTATAAATTATTTTTGGGAAAAATACATAAAAATGTTGTGTCATGACAATTAAATAAGCACCGACATATAATATCTCCCACTTTGTAATACATTTTTAAGAAAAGATGCATAAATTGGATATCGCGAGAAAGGAAAAAAGCTAAAATGCAAAATATTTCAATCTTAGTGTGTAATTTTGGGAAAAATACATATAAATGTTGTGTCGCGACAATTGAAATAAGCACCAACATATAATATCGCCCATTTTGAGTACATTTTTGACAAAAGGTCTATAAATTTGGTATCGCGAGAGGGAAAAAAAGCTAAAATGGAAAATATTTCAATCTTAAAAGGTAATTTTTAGAAAAATACATCTAAATGTTGTGTCGCGACAATTGAAATAAATTAAGCACCGACATCTAATCACTCCCACTTCTTAGGTCATTTTTAACAAAAGATGTATAGATTTGGTATTGCGAGAAAGGAAAAAAGATAAAATGCAAAATGTTTCAGTCTTACAAGGTAAATGTTGTGGTACGACAATTGAAATAAGCACCGACACCTAATATCTCCCACTTTTGAGGTTATTTTTACAAAAGATGTATAATTTGGTATCGCGAGAAAGGAAAAGGCTAAAATAAAAAATATTTCAATCTTATAAGGTTATTTTGAGAAAAATACATATAAATGTTGTGTCGCGACAATTGAAATAAACACCAACATACAATATCTCCAACTTTTGGATTAATTTTTGACAAAGTTTTTTTGAAATAACATATGAATTTAATGTCTCAATCATGAACATTGGCCTCGATAAAATACCGTTTTTGAAAGATTTATTAAGAATATAATGTGACGTAAGCATGGAATGTATATATAAAACAAAACAACACTCATAATAATTTATAATGGCATTTTGGTTTTAATTTATTATCAAAAATATATTAAAAAGAGAATGAAGTCGTCGAGTTTTCATACTTTTTGCTTAAAGTTAATTTCGTCTTATTAATATCACGTGTTTTGAACTGACCAATTGTTAAGAGCAATCCAAAGCTGCCACGAAGTTCACTTCAAGTGCACTTTGCGATCACTCCCGCGATCGCATCTTCTTTTCAAGTGCACTTGAAAGTGGTCACAAGTTCACTCTAGGCTGGAATCACTTTCAAGTGCACGCAAAGTGCACGCGAGGAACGCTTTTAGAGTGCACTTGGATGGAATGTTGCGTCAGCACCCATCTGTATACCGTATAAACAAATTATTTAAATAATCAATGCAAATAAAAAGTTGTACTAATAAGAAATGTTTCTTTTGTACAGATATTCCACTCAGATTCGAGACCCCATAAAAAATTATAAATTCAAAGAAAGGTCTCTGCACTGATACACCATATTAAGCTAATATTTCTTAATCTGAAATTTTCGTAAGTACAAGAAATTATGCATAAAGGTCACTTACCAGTACCACATAGTCTGTGTTGCCACCTTTCACATACATCACAAGAAATTGCGTGCTGTCGAGGCCGAACCTCTCTGTCACATGAAATACACATATACTGAACCATAGTTTATGGAATAATGAAGAAGTACTACATTCCACTTCCATATATACAATATTTGTAAAAACATACTCAAGATCAAAGGAGCCAAGCTGTGAAATAAGTTTTCTTTTATGTCTTCCAATTCCATCTTGCATTGTTTGTACGTATCCAAGCTAATTATTAATATCATAAACACATCAAAGGCAATTAAGAGGCAAATCAGTAAAATCAAAAGACTAAATAATTATACCTGATCAATTGTTAATTACATTCACAAGTTATGTATACCAATGATTAACAAATAAAAAAATTCAATCAAATTAATTAAGGACCTTAACTAACTTTTATCTATTGAGTCTAAATAATTAACGTATTTCATGGATGGAGATTGACTTAATAACTTAAATATAATTAAAATTTATTTTATTTAAGTTATAATACTAAGAATAAGCTTTTATACCTTTTATTAAAAAATAGGGCGAACAAACTCAGGGCGAACGAACTCTAGGGGCGAACGAACCCAGGGCGAACATGTGATTAGGACGAACGGACCCGTTACCGAAAATTTTAGTATGTGTAAATCTAATTTAAACTACGGTGATATATCCACACCGTGGATATATCAGGACTTTTTTATTTGACGTAAATTATTTTTTGATTAAACATTGTTGATTTAATTTATTTCTTTTCCTGACAAAATTACAACATTTTAAGCTTTTGTCGACCCTACTCTGATATTGTTACGGCAAAAGTGGAGACAGTTCCCGGGAGAAATAGTTTGTAACACACTATAACCGACTACTAGTATTTCCTTTTGTCAAAATGAACATTGGTTTTTTTCTTGATGTATCACATTCTAAATTACCATTTTATTTATGCTGTGAAATTTAGAATATCTCTTCTTTTATTGCACGCTGATATATTTCATTTCGAGTTTGTTTCATGAAAATATATCAGATTTTTTAACCGACACGGTGCACGTTACGGTACATGGTACACGATACACGATTGAGAACATTCTGTATCATTCATCGTGCGAATCGTGTGCGCTGTGGCATAATTTTGGGTCCGGGTGCACTACGGGTCCGGTCGGATACAAAATGTTAACATTCTGTATCCGGCTTCCCCTATAATTTTGGGTCCGGGGTCAGTTATTTTCTCGGAAATTAGATTTTTGATAAAAAAAATATGTTTTAACAACGATTTCAAATCCATTTGCCGAAATATTTGACTGTTTCAAAGAGGGGTTTCAATATTTCGTGTATCCCCAACAAGAATCCCGAGCTTGAAAATAAAAAACATAAATAACTATCTCGTTTTACGATGTTTTCAAAAAAAATATTTGTTTCATTTAAAGTAAGTTGATATCTTTTCACATTATTTCGATAATTTGATTAATTATACTAAAACTAATCCGAGATTCTGACTACCGCAAAATATTCAATGAATGATCGAACAACGCAGTAATTCACGAATGCGCGCAGCGCATGAGTGAATTACAGTGTGAATATTTTCGATAATCAGAATCTAGGATTAGTTATTGTTTTTATTATATAGATCAGTTCTCTCATATTAAATAGTTTTTTTAAGGTTCTTTTCATGAACTACGTTTTCCATGTTAATCCGCTGAGACGTTTACTTAACAACAACGTTGACGACGTCTATTTTGACGTCATTTCCTAGAGTGAAATTATGGAAAATAATTTCACAGTTAATTATCACTTTTATTTCACTGAGAAATTTCAATCTTTCACCGTCCACTATATAATAACTATTTTTATTTTATACTAATAAATTGACGAAAAACTTCCAAGGAAGGGAAATAACTCGCGTATTTTGTTATTTGTTTACATTTACCTGGATGAACAGGTAAAAGTGAAATTTTATGATTAAAATTAATTCATTCCATTTTTTATTCATTCATTATTTTTTTTCTTCTTTTTTTATTTCGTTCTTTCTTTTTCAACATGAACACGTATAACATTATTTTTTATATAACTATCAAATTGTTATTACCTTTATTATATTAATTTATTTGTCTATTTATTTGTTTATTATTTACTTATCTATTTTTTTCATTATTGTTTGGGTAGCTAATTCTCCGTTCTAGACCCGGAGGCTCCCATTCTTTTCATCGAAGCTTTTTTATTCTTTAATACCGCATCACAGTCTCTGATACAAACCCTTATTTAGGTCCCTTTTTTTCTTTTTTGCTCTCTCAGAAAAACTTCTCGGTAGTTATATGAAATCAAATGCACAGAATTATTTCACGTGAAAGCTGTATGGGTGAACGAAAAAAATGGCACCATGCATATTTTGTTATCTTGACTAGAAATATAAAAGTTTTGATACCGTATGTCCATGCAAAATTTCATGGAGATATCTTTATTGGTTAAAAAGTTATGCTCGAAAAACATGCCAAAAATGTCTGGAGTGCAACGCTTTTAGTGACGTTTTTTAACATTACATTTTTTTAAATACATATAAAAAAGAAAATGATATCTGTTTAAATAGTGGCAGACTGGTATGCACCTCCTTAGATACATTAATACACATAATATAATGGATCTTTGTATTACAAATCCAGAGAAATCAACTTGAATGTGAAACTATGTCGCAATTTTTATGAAGTCATTGAACCATGAAGACAAGGTCAAGGTCTCTGAAACATGTGATGCTGGAAAGCGTACACCATATGCTACCTGTGGACAAAAGATGTTGCATATAAATAATATACTTAAAAAGTTATTAAAGTTTTAAGAAAGTTTACGACGACGCCGCTGCCGCCGCCGGAGAGTAATACCTATGTCTTGCTTTCAACGACTTTCGTCGCAGGCGAGACAAAAATCAAATAGGTATTTATGATGTGAATTATATTTATTTTTTTTTCAAAAAGGAGTGCAGGGAAGTTCATAGATCAGACAAATTCATGACAAATTTAAATGTCTGGAGTGCAACATATTAACAAGAAAAAGAAGCAATTTCAAGACTGTCTGTATTTTTATTAGAAAGAGGTAAATGAATAAAGTATATTACACTCATGTTCAGAATTCATTATATTTTGATAAAGTCTACATGATGACTTGCTTTATTGGAATAAAAACTTTTCCATTCATTAATAGATACCTTACTTGTCACATTAGTACTAAGAATTATGTAAATTAAATGTCTTAAATGTATTATATGGAATATCCAAAGCCAACATGCAATTTAATTTTAAATCCAAATGTCCAAATATTTCCGGGTTATATATGCATCAACACATTCAAAAATCCTAAAACTTATTTCACATCTGCATCGTATGTGCAACAATTCTATAACAAAATTAAAACCCTAACTCCAAAAAAAATGTAGGAGTAGTTCGCGTCACATCGTGATGGAGAGACAGAGGCAAAAACAATATCCCAGAACTTTCTGAAGAAAGTGCGGGGAAAATATAATACATCGAAAAATATCCAAGCTGTTCAACAGCCAAAATACAACAATTATTAATTTTCCCTTATTTTGAAAAACATATTTCATTTGTTGTTATTATTTAGGTGATCTGTTTACTTAGATATTTTTTATTGCGTAATAAACACATTACTCTCTTTAAAAAAATTGTCTCTTTTGAATAAAATTTTAACAAATTTTACATAACTAATGACGTTTCCAATCATTTAAAAACATTCTACGGGAATGTAAATCATTATGCTATCATTTTATGACTTCATTTAAGGGGTCTTTTACTATATTAGAGATGCCAGTAATGATACCATTTTTGTTGCGTTATTTTATGAAGCTGGCTTGGAAGAGACGTGTATGCGAAAACTTTGATGTTTTGGTCTTAACAAAATTATTTTTATCTTTTCATGTTAGTCAGTAATATCTAGGGTTTATAAGTCTTTAATCTATTATTTTTGCCCCGGACCCAAAATGTTAACATTCTGTATCCGGCCGGATACATAAACTGGGCGGACGCTCAACGTGTGAACCGTGTGTGTTCATCGTGTGAATCGTGTGCGTGTGGTAGGGAATGTTGAACGTTTCCGTCGCTGTACTTAAAGCAATCGATATACCAAATATCATTGATATAACAAAGATAGATACTGAGAAACCAAACATGCTCCAAAAACCGTGGGTTTGATTTTTTTATATTTTACAAAATTTTAAAAAATGCCAACTCTCATAGGTTTTTTGCCGTCTCCACTTTTGGCTTCCTAAAATTATTTCTTGCATAATATTTTGATAATACATTTAGAGTCGGTGCAAATGTCCTTTCATTTTATACATTGTTGTTTTCATAGATTTAAGTGACAATTAATGATTAACGGATTTTCAGCAGCTGTAATCATTACATGTAATTGTAATTGAGATCAATTACAGATTACTTTCGATTACTAAATATTTTGTAATTGATTACAATCGATTACGATTACCATTCGCCAAACCTTGATGCTAGAAAATATTTAAGAATGACCCATGAATTAAATATCGATGTGTTCCGAAAGATATTATAGCCAGTGGCGGTTCAGGAAGTCTAGAAAATATTATCAATGAATATTAAACAATGGGTATCATTCAACATCGGGATAATAATAATGCATTCAGCTATGCTATTAATATTGTGTAAATAAAGCAACAATCAGTCCAAACCGAGGTCCAAACTGACTGCCGTTTTCCGCAAATGTTACCTACGATTTTAAACTCGAGAAAATGCCATATTTTACACAATTCTATCATCTTGCTTATTGATAAATTTTGCGATGATTCCTTCATTAATATCATTTTGTTTGCGATTAGTAAATCAGGCCACTAGTCAGAATGCAGCGGATAAGTCACCAATAACTATCAAAAGAAGGTAATAAAAAAAGGAAAATATAACTCTTTTTATTTGCAAAAGACAACAGATGACCTGACACGTCCAATAATTTCCAGGAAAATCAGTTTGAAATCAAAACCAAGTCTTCTTAGATCATGGTGAAGCCCTCGACAAGGAATTGACATGCTGAACACAATTTGTCAAGACAGTTTAAGATATTCAGTCATATTTCAAGATAATTGTTTTCTAAAACGATCAACATGTATTAATCTTGTTCAAAATTGATATCTTGTTTGATCTTAACAAATACCTTGTCTTGATCGTTCCTGAACACAATTAACAAGTGGATCTTATTTTGTCTTAAACTAAAATTAACACTTCTTCATCGTCTATGAAATCAATTATCTTGAAAACCATCTTAAAATCTTACACTGTCCTAACAAAATTGTGTAAAGGCTGTCAAGATTGTGATGAGATCAAAATGGCAAAACAAGATCATAACATATCTGCTAGTGTATAATTGCAAACACATAACTTGAATTAATTGGGATTTTTACATGTATCCTCTACAAGTCATAAGTCATTTAACTAAGGCGTATCTCCCGCAAAGCTGTGTCCTTAGCTGAGTTTGGCTGTATATTTAGATCTTATTGGTTATTTGTTCTCTGTCAGTTTTTAACATCTTTGAATTAATGGTCTTCCAAACGCTTATATTATATCTGCACTGAAGGGACATAAATTGTCGAATAACTAATACCGAAGTTACTGTGAATTTAGGTTCTGCGTATGCGCATTTCAACAACTTATGTCTCTTCAGTGCCGAAATGCGCATATGCAAAATATAAATTCACAGTAACCTCGGTATTTAGTTATCAAAAGAATAAATCTGCACATTACATGTACGCATAAGATATTGTGAAAATTTACCTTAACTTAAAGGTTATATCTACATCCAAATTTATTAGTTATTCTCTTTGGCTAATTACACAAAACACAAAAGTAATATTTATTAAATTGAATTTCCTGTAAAGTTTCAAATCTAACAAAAGTCGCTTTCAAAACCTCAAACTTCAACTATACATTTACAGATAGTATAAAAATAAAAGTAATTTCTTGGCTATTTTCGACTTTAATTTCGGATTTGTTGATGACGTAATAGTAGCGGGTTGTCCTTGAGATTTTGGTCAGTAAGGGCAACTCTTGCTGAACGTTGACCAAAAATAACACAGATGACATGTGCATGAACGTCTATCTGTGGAGCCTCTGAAGGTCATTTAGCAAAAGCTCGTGTGAGATCGTGAGTGTTTGTACGGCCTTTACCAGGATACATTGACATTCCCCTGTACAATTTATTTGAGTTAAAGAACAGGTGGTGCTGGTCACCCCTGTTGCTTCGTGGCCGTGACGAGGGTGTAGAGGAACAAGCCTATACCGCCATGTCTAGTTCATCTATTCAGAGCAGGTCTGGTCATATGTTGATTGATGATTTGTCATGATCCACATCGACTTATCAGACTCCTCACTGAAGACGTGACTTCACGTGAGTAAGGCTCAACATTAATTGGATTTCATTGACAGTTTCCACAAGAAGATATTTAGACAAATTATCAACTGGTTTCCCGATTGCTGGGGGCGCAACGGTAGAAGTAGGATAGACTTGGTCAGTTCAAATTGTGTACTACAGGCACTGTTTATACCGAAATTGCCAGTTCCCTCAAAATGTCTGATAGCTTATAATATTGGTTGTTCATTGTGGGGTGTTCTACTCATAGCAGTCCTAAAAGTATAGTTCATCGCAATCTATGCCGGTATCACAGATGGCCAAATATAAATTACTCTCCTCTTGTGTTAAATGCTTCTAGTCAAGAACAAATTGATATTTAATACATGATGTTTGGTACTTGCTGTTTAATAGTTTTCCTCTCCTAGAATATTTCCCTCATCAAGTAATAATTTTTCCTGGTTGACATGCGGTTGAAAGGAGTTCACATGGTTTGCCAGGGATTTGAAATCATTAATCGGTATAAGAATAAGCATAACGTGCAAAAGTATGGTGCGTGATTAAATGGTTAATGCCTCTTCCATAGGCGAGCCTTTACTCTGTTTCTCTCAGCTACGTAAACCTCTGATTAGTGATATTTCAAACACTGGTATGCCATTCCTTTTTTGTTCATTGCATAATAACAGAAGTTGTGCCATGTAAAAAAACAATAGTCACATTTCGAGACCCTGAGCTATGCTTACAGGTGACTCGCTCATTGCATTTTCTAATTTATCAGCCTGTCCAATTCTTGACTTATGAAAACGTGACTTTGCAAGTAATTTGACCTTTTAAGCAGGTTAATTTATTTCTATTTGATTATTAAATAAAAGTCAATTTAAGTACTTTACAGCAATGAGGCAACTGGTCAAGCTAAATGGTTAAGTAACAATTTCATACAACCGATACTTTGTCACAAAGGCAGTTGGTAAATCATGATTCCGGAAGGGAATCTGATACTAAAACTTGCAGCACCGGCAGTTGGGTAAATCATGATTCCGGAAGGGAATCTGATACTAAACTTGCAGCACCAGCAATGGTGTCTGAACAACCCGGATTTCTGGGGAGGGCCATACAACTCTTCTAGTTACTGCATTTAAGGCAAGATAGTCCACATACGGGGATATTTTCGCATTTTTCTTTAAAACTAATATTAGTGGACTTCCATAATGAGATGGATATCTGAATTATCCAAAGGTGGGTCATTTGTTCAATCATTTTCCCCTCCTCTTCTCATTAACATTGGCCATAAGAACACTTCTAGGGGATTGTTTTATTGGTCTCGCTCGCCATTCCAGTCTCAGTAATACATTCTATTAGCTTTGTTCTACCTAAATCAATTTCATCTTAGGAGAAAGTATCTGAGCACTTTACAAGAGTTTTGTTATTTCAGATTTTTCTACTTCTGAAAGGCCTTGTGCAATTTTACTGAATAGGTCAAGTAAATGAGATGGATTATTCTCTGTCTTCCCTGCATCTGTTGGTGTAATATCAATTTGGTTAATTGTCTCAATTTCATCTTCACATTGTATTATCATAATGGGTTCATGATTTGTAACCTCGCCTGAACAAATGGCAGCATGTTGATATAGTTTGCATAAATTGTTATAAGGGTTTATTATCCTAGCTTTACAGGTTTTATAGTAGTTATATCAACCAAACTTAGTCCAATAATAAGTGGATACCTTTCTAAAATATTCTTTTGAAGGTTCCAAAATACAATTTTGAACTTAATTGCTTAAGTCATCATCATAAATATCGAAAATCATGTACAAAACCTCGCATCTTTTGGGGGTATTCAACAAAAATAATCCTCATCATAAATATGCTTAAAATCAGCAACATCATCCGCTGGGCTTTCATTTGCCATTTGTGCTCTTTTATTGAACTGGACTTTTTATATGTTATTGATTTTTCGAACACCCCAAATTTGTTTTTTTTTTTCTTTTACCACTTTTGTTCTTTCCCTTTATTGGATTTTCTGCTAACTGTTTTCACTATTTCTGTCTTTGAATGAACAGGAGTGTATTCTATTTTCAGACACTTCTGTAATATTTTCAATGTTTACTGTTGAGCTTGTCAAATGCAAAACTGCCAGTCCTCCCTTGAAGTCTTGTCTCACTTAATTTACTACGTTCATCTCAATTTTGTAATGAATTCAAATCTTATGACCCATACCTCCCATTTTTCTTTGCCTGTAAAACAGGGGAGTTTAGGATTGGAAAAGCCAGTCTTTTATTTGTTCCTATTCCACGAAGAGAGACATATTGAATTACCCCTACATGTCAAGGTCAAATAATTGATCGTTTAAAAAAAGGTGCTGTTGTCCAAGGCAGATTTTTGTTTTGTTTTAAGACCTAGTGTGTTCATATTTGGTATGTATAAGCATTGTGACGTAGTGGAGTGTCGCTTATAAGACTAAGGTCACCGTGACATTGACATTGAATGTCAAGGTCAAATAATTAATTATTTAAAGATTAATGAAGGGAAGATAACAGGAAACACTTACAATGGCCGAACATTACAATCACGTGTCACAATCAACCAGGGAACAGCACAAGAAAAACAATAAAATGACAAAAGACAAACATAGATAACGATAGGAACTCGGAATAGCCAGACTTGGAACCGGCACTAGCAACAGCCAGCGGGAGGATTAAACCGGTTTATGGGTACCCAAACCTCTCCTTTAAGGAGATTTTTTTGTCTCAAGGCGAAGTGTGTTTTAATTTGATATTATGTCGTGGCGGAGTGTCACGTATAAGAATAAGGTCACTGTGACCTTGACCTTGAATGTCAAGGTCAAATAATTGGTTTTTAAAGAGTGTTTTATCCCAAGAGAATTTTGTTGTCTCAACGGCAAGTGTATTCATATTTGGTATGTTTATGCGTTGGGTGGTGGCGAAGTGTTCCGTAATTGAATTAGATCACTGACCTTACTGCCATGGTTCCTACCTCTACAATTTTAACAATTGTTGATTATCTTGAAAAGGGTTGAGATACCCACCCTGTAATTATATATTATTTTATTAGTGATGGGAAGATGAATTAGATGTCGCATACTGGAAGTTTCATGGATTGATATCCCCTCATTTACAAGCCGTCAAAATTCAGTATGGACGAGCTAACTGACCTGCGCAAACATGATATTGGAAATTCCCACTTCAAGCAAACATCGTACGTCACGATTTAAATAACTACTCCGGAGACGTCACTAACTAATCAAATCATGTTAAACACGTGTCAACGTAAATTTGTTCCGCATAGCAAAAGTACCATTGGAACAAATATTATAAACATTATCATGATATTTCTTCCTTTTGGAACAATTATTATATAACATTTATTCCGTAAAGAACAAATACTATAATATTTGTTCCTTTGGAACGAATATTTTCAATAATTTATCCTTTGGAACAAATATTATGAAGGAACAAATAGCACATGACACGCACACCTCCCGATTTAGAAACAGAAAACAATGAAACGTGTACGAAAGTAAACGAACAAAGATCGATAAAAATGCATTTAATCTGACGGATATAGTTGATAGCAGGGAAAATATATAAATCTATTTATTTAATTAGAAAGCACAGTACTTCCTTAGGAGTATACATGACACATATCGTTACCTTTACTTGTAATTAAGAAACTGGTATCCCAACGTCATATTAATAATATTTAAGGTCTTTCCCCTTTCCAAGGGAAAGACCTTTCTGTATTTCGTTTGATTATTATCATTATTTATTTTCTTTTCTGCCTAATTTTCACAAAAACGGCTGGACATATCCTTTTAAAAAATTAGGACAATGATCTGGATCATGTCTAGTTGATAAGAAATAGGGACCGGTCTAAAATCTTTTTTCGTTCACAAATTTTCGCTCAAAGTCCGAAAAACATCGTTATGGGATAAACTCAGAAACCATAAAAGATAGCCGAAGAAGTGTAATTACAAAAATGTTTGTTAGGTCATGACAGACCTTCATTACATTTGGACCGAAAATCTACGATGGACCGTTCATGAGTTATGCCCCTTGCAAATTTCGTCCCATCTTTAAGTACGTTTTTCTCGAAAACGATAAGAGATAGAAACCTGGAACCTTTTCCATTCAACTTAGGTGATATGTGTTACATCTGAAAATGCTAAGGTCAAAGGCCATTGGTCACTTTGAACTTTGACCTCAGACCTTGTTATTGGATTAACTCGAAAACCGTAACAGATAGCTGATTAAATGTAATGGCGGAAATGTGTGTCTTGTTGAGATCTGCATTTTTTACATTGGGTCCGAAATAATTGGACCAACCGTTTTGGGACCAAATGGACCAAAAACCGATTTTTGATGATCGAATTTGGGTTTTTTGCTTATTGTTCAAATACCGTTGAAGATACAAACTTATATTGAAACAAAAATTGTTCAGGAAGACATGACCTTCAAAATAAGGTCAAGGTCAAAGGTCAAGGTCACAGCCGAAAATCGTATTTCATGTTAAAGTATCAACAAATGTACACATTTAGCTTACAATAATGGTTTTATCCATGAATCTATAATTAGAATTTTATGACACAACTCCAGGGAAAGACATAGCAATTGTTCTTCGAACAATTGACATACTAGTTGTTTTTGCGTTTAAACTTCTTGTGTGATTTCAGGTTTAATTCATTTTGTTAAATTTGTATTTGGCGAAGGAAGTTTTTTTTGTTAATTTTGCATATATCTGAGAAGACGTGAAGGACTAGGCCGAATTCTTATGCCTCTAGGATAAAATTATTACCTATTTATCTTTTCTATTCCGACTTTTATTTTTGCCCTGGACTGGGAAACAGCAAAAACTGAAAACAATAAAAGTCCGAATAGAAAAGATGAAAGATAAATAGATAATATTTTTATCCTTCGGCTTAGGTCAGGGACTATACATTGTATTCTGTCCCTGTTGTGGCATATAACTTAGGGGACTACCCTTTAATTTTCATACGGATGCTTGGGCGATTTTGCCTACAAAATTTATTTATTTTCATGAAAATCTCGAACAAATTATTTATATTCACCAAATCTCACATTAAAATATTTATTTCCATTTGCAATAAAAAAAACAATCTTCAAATTAAAATTAAATCATTTATTTTCACTTGCACCAAGATTAAATTGTTTATTTACAAAATCGCCCAAGCCCCTCCCCTAAAAATCATCTCTTTGTATAATTCATGTTGATATAAATACCGCTAACATTTCTCGAATTTTGCGTCGTTCACTTACATTTGAAGGCACGAATTAAGGACGCTTTCTGTGTCTGTTTAGATCTATTGCGACATTTAAAAAATTGTAGGAATCTTTGATAGGTAAATATCGCGATTTGTATGAATGGATCAGTGATCGCTTCTGCTACTTCTTGATTTAAAGAAATTATAGTAAAAAATTGATTTCATTTATTTATAGATACTTTGAATTGGAATTTCCTCCTTTTGCGCACGTGCATCAGTTGGGACATTACGTATTATTTCTCTTTAGTGATTGGTTCATCGTATTTGACGTAGTTCTGTACATTCACCTTCAGAATGCTTGCGCATGTCATTTAATTGTGATTGGTTTATTAAAATTGTGACGTACAATGTTTATGTATCTGTCGAATGATCTTTGTCCATACTGATTTTTGACGGCTTGTATGGGTCCCCGTCCAAAAATTTGAAGGATAATTAATTATCTTGAAAATGATTGATATCACATCCCTAAATCACATATTTTCATATTACTCATGATAAGATGAATTTGACCTCAAGGAATAATACCCCCTCACTTATTGGTTGCCACCAACAATTAGAGTTTTAAGAATTATTTATTATCATGAAAACTGCTGAGATCCCTGCCCCTAAATCACATATTATGTTATTGCTTATAATAAGATGAATTGGATGTTGCATACTGGGAGCATCCAGGGATGATACTCTCTCACTTCTTTGTTATCTCGTTACCCC
>MJUU01054685.1:6449-52250 GCA_002080025.1 Modiolus philippinarum | reverse complement strand
CTCTATAGTATGTCCATTTTTTGCACTATTTTGTATAGCACTTTTTTCTTTAGGACAGTCATTTGATTTTCAGGGGATTGGGCTTTGGGTGATTTTGTTAAGAAAATGATTTTTCAAGAAAATCTTAAACAATTTTTTTTTCACCACATGTCCCATAAATTCTTTTTTTTTGTATTTTCAATAAAAATTTCATTCTACAAATCAAAATTAAATTATTTATTTTCATGTCAATTAGGATAAGACTTTTTTTCACTGGCACCATTAAAAAATCCCCCCACTCCCTCACTGAAAATCAAAAAAGCAGTGATCTTAGTTACAATGAACATTTTGCGAAAGCGAATAGTATGCTAGTATGCGTGTTACTTTGTATTTGGACAGCTAGACGACACTAAAGTAAAAATTTGGTAAATCAATCTCAGTAATTTTGTACATAATAACAATTTTTTTTTACATAATAACACCACATTATTTGTTTTAAAGAATTTGTCCTGTCGAATGCAAAGTAGACACCTTAAGATATAAAATTCGTAAGTATAAATAGAACGGGACATAGCGCGGACCTCCAAGAGAGCACCATATCAGAATCAATAATTATCTACCATTAATTTAATTAAAATCTTTATTATTTTATCATTTTTATTGATCTGTATACAAATTTACAAGAAATTGGCCGAACGCATCCTGTCTTATTGTGGGCTGGCTTATTGTCGGCTAGCGGTTATTGTCGGCTGTTATTGTGGGCTAGCTTCACACTAGTCTAAATTAACCTGCAGAAGTAAATACCAAATTTTCTATGACCTGCCTTAAAATGTACGGGGAATGGTTAGCTGCTAACTATCAAGAAACATTTGAATTAATTTTTTAGTGGGAGTTTTTCCTTATTGTCTACCTGGGCTCAGTAGAGAATATAGTTTACAAAAGATGATTCAAAGTGATGGTGAAAGATGAGGGCAATATTATTAATACTTTACAAAAACATGCATATTCCCCAGTTTGGGACATTTGCCGTTTTGCCAATTATGGCTTTAAAAAAAATCAGTCCAGTACGAAAAGGTTCTTTAACAGATGTCAGTCCCTTGTGGGAAATATGAAGTTTGATTGTGATTCATGATTTTTTTTTCCAATTAGTACTGGTATGATTTTATTGTATACGGCATTTTACTACCGACTGCACCCGATCTGCTTCCGGGTACTATCACTACCAAAGTTAATTTTATGTATGTTGATGATCTCGCATCCCGGATAAAACAACATGGACGTAGCGTTTCTCAATAATTAGCAATATATTCGCCCAGACTGGTGCTAGGGGCTGTTTTTAACTTACTATGAGATATGAGCAAAGCTAATTTTTGAATGCCTTATGGTGACTTCAAGATGAAGAAAAACAATAAAAGCGTTGATGACTTTGTTTATGTGCATTTACTCCATATCCTGTTTTTTTTAATAGAAATAGATTAAAAAGATAACAGGAAATACCTAAAATGGCCGAAAAACATAGTCACATGCCACAATGCACCAAGGAACTGCACAAGAAAAAACAACATTAAAAAACATAAGACAAATAATTAACAACGATAGGAACTCTGGACAGCCGGACTTGGTACCGGCACAAGCCAGCGGTAGGGTTAAACCGGTTTATGGTGGCCCAAACCTAGCCTTTATCTGTCCTGTTTCCCTATAGTATAATAAACATACGAATAAAACCCAAAACAGGTAGACTAAAACTAACATAAAGGCAAAGTCATTCTATAGTTCAACATTTTATATTTGAACAGATATTACAGACCGGGAATCTTACGTGACAACTTTTTTTCTTATTTCCTTGCAATTCATTTTTTTTTTCTAGTTTATTCATTTTTTTTTATTATTATTTTTATTTTTTTATTTCTTTGTTTTTAATTTCATTTTTTTGTGAGATCATCTCAAGTAAGTCACTATGTTAAAATGTGTAATGAATATGTTAAGAGCACCTATGATGGCGACACGAATATTTTTTATTTGAACAAAAATCTTCCTGCATAGCTCTTACCTTAGCTGATATGGACTTTTCTCTTGAGATATTATTGCTATTTGTTAATTCTCTATCAGTTTTTAAACATATTTCAGATTAAACTAAATTCACAGTAACTTCAGTATTTTGTATTGAATTAAAAAGAAAAGACAAAAAGGTGTTTGATTGAAATTAAAAAAAAAATGTGATATACACTTAAAATGTATCAGATTTCACAGCGTTCACGGTTTTTTTTCTTCTTTACATTTACAAAAAAGTAATGGTCTGTTTATTTCTTTCAACCTTCTAAAAGTATGTCAAGTACACAAAAAATAAGTTTAAAGGGAAGAAAATCAATTCTTTATAAATATTTTACAAAACTGAAAGTTCAATTATTGATCTCATATTCTCCTTTGTCCCTGGTCAACTCTGATGTAAAGGACACCTAAAATAAAATATAATGTTCACATTATCATAAATATATAAGATACATGTATCAGGGTTACCTGTCATCTTCATTTCCGCATCCACCTCCACGTAAACTTGTCCAGCAACAACTTGTCCTGGGTAGAATGTAGCATTTTGATTTTGAAGCTCTATCAGAAATGCCTTCAGCTTCCCCATTTCTACAATCACTGTTGCGTCACAACTATTAATCTATCATCAGTCGTTGCATATTTGATAAAGATTCGAAAAACACAAAAATGAAAAAGTAATTCGCCATGAAATATTTTTCATGCACCAATAACTGATTAAAATAATAAAAGAAAATAATATGACAACTGTTTTACAGTTTCTAATATATATTCCCTTAAAAACTCAGCTTATTGTTGGAATGAATTTCACACTCGGATAGTTGAATATTACACCCGGAAGAAAATAATTCTTACAAAAGGAGCTACGCGCACGGCGGATTTGTAAGCGAAGCGTCAGTTTGTAGGGAAACCAAACCAAGTTATTCCAAAAGCACCTCTTCAACCAATACCTGCCTTTGAGGAGCCTTTTAGTAGAATATTAAAGCGTGCTTTGGGTACGTTTAACAAAGACCTAAAATTAACTTGAAAATACAAATTCTACATAATTATTTTTATTTGATTTTTCCTTCATTATACAAATGATTATTTACACCATTTGTCTTGACAAAAGTGGTAATCCTATCAGTCCTACCGTTTTCCAATACTAATATATTGGTAATATTTTTCATGACATTCCGGTTCTGTATGCTTCCTTTTAAGTTATATATTGAAAGGATTTATGTGAAGAATGCAGCTAATAGCAAAATATTCAACTACAACTACAACACTCACTACTGCTATATTTTGTTGTGTTTTGTTCTTTTTATGCCCCCGCAACGATAAGTCGGGGGGCATATTGTTTTACCCCTGTCCGTCCGTCCGTCTGCCTTCCGTCCGTCCGTCCGAGGGGGGTACATGGTTTGTCCGCGCAACTCCTCCTACAGTTTTTATGCTAGAAAGTTTTTATTTTGCAGATCATTTGTACATATATTGAAGATGTGCATGTGATAAGGATTTTGATTTTGGTGCATTTTTGTCAAAAATATACATTGTTGAACTTAGTCATTTTTGGTGATTTTTCATAGAGGGTACATAGTTTGTCCGCGCAACTCCTCCTACAGTTTTAATGCTAGGAAGTTTTGATTTTGCAGATCATTTGTACCTATATTGAAGATGTGCATGTGGAAAGGATTTTGATTTTGGTTAATTTTTGTTAAAAACATACGTTGTTGAACTTAGTCATTTTTTGGTGATTTTGTGATAGATGGTACATAGTTTGTCCGCGCAACTCCTCCTACAATTTTAATGCTAGGAAGTTTTTATTTTGCAAATCATTTGTACCTATATTGGAGATGTGCATGTGGAAAGGATTTTCATTTTGGTAAATTTTTGTCAAAAATATACATTGTTGAACTTAGTCATTGTTTGGTGATTTAGTAATAGAGGGTACATATTTTGTCCGCGCAACTCCTCCTACAGTTTTAATGCTAGGAAGTTTTTAATTTGCAGATCTTTTGTACCTATATTGAAGATGTGCATGTGGTAAGGATTTTGATTTTGGTTAATTTTTGTCAAAATTATACATTGTTGAACAACATCATTTTTTGGTGATTTAGTAATAGAGGGTACATTGTTTATCTTTGCAACCTAGAATAGAACAACATGTGTTTAGCGGGGGCATCATATGTGTCTTACAGACACAAACATTATTAAAAAATCCCAATTTGATTCAACCTTGCGCTGGTGCATGTCATCCTCTTGTTTGTTTTTGTTTTTGTTTGTTCTTTTTTGTTTTTGGGTTTTTTTGGGGGTTTTGGGGGGTTTTTTGGGGGTTTTTTTTTGTTTTTGTTTTTGTTTTTGTTTTGTTTTTGTTTTTTGTTTTTTGCTTTTCTTTATTATTTCTTGTAGGAAATGATTAGTAATGTTCTACTGCACATGAGAGTGTTCATACTGAGGGTTTTATCCAATGCAGCCATGCGCATTCACTTGATGCCTTTGCTAGCAAGGTTTTCCTGCAATAACTTTGAAACATCACTTTTAATAGTATTTAGTTGTTAAACATTCACTATACATGACATAGTGAAAAGTTATGCAGGTGAATGAGTTGACAGTCGACCTTTTTAAGTACTAGGTAAGTTGGACAAAAATAACAAATAATTTTTAATTGTATAACATATATAAAATGAAGTTACTTTTAATAAAGCTTAGATGAAATCTTAGATAACATAAAACAATGTAAAATAACCGAAAAGAATCAAATAAGTATTTTATAGGAGACGTTTTTGATGAAATATATATAAGAAAACAAGTGAATCGTGCATCCCGATTGCCCATATGCTACCTTTCATGTTCGTTCTTTATTATAAGGTTTAGGGTGCCCAAGGTCCAAATAGATGCTAAGTTTTCGAGTTTGGTTTATGAGTCTTTGTAAAATATTTTCTTGTGAAACGAGAAAGTGTAGAAAAATTAACGGGATTTCGGAAAAGGGCCCCCCATTGAGACCCTTCTAGTGTTAAATTGGTACCATAAATGGAAAAGAAGTAATTAAGTTGAAAAATATTCTCACATAAACTTTAATTTCTAGATATTTCATGTTTAAAAATTGTTTAAAAATGGAGAGAGGATTTCAGTAGCTTTTACATATATTCAACACTCAAAAATTCTGGTCTACTTTTTCATGGAATGGAAATCTGCATTCTTACTTTTTATATGCTACGTCATCTATAAATGGAAAGGAAAGTTGGAGTTGCAGATCAAACTATTTTAATCTGGAATCAAGATTTTTTTCCTACATACGTCATGTTTGTGTAAAAAAAACCAAAACAATAGAAAAGATACATGTTTTGAAATATTACTTTGGTTTCTATGATGCCTTTATTCCTTTTTTAAAAAATCGTATGTGTGCTGTCACTATTGATGTGCTAATACAGCTGTTTCGAATTTGATTATAACTGAAAGCGGCTAAGTTCGTTGTGTCCAGATAATTGTTTTTTAAGCTATCTGCACAACAGAAATTAAAATAGTAGGATAAGCTGACATAAGCCCTAGTCACGAATAGATAAATTTATATCGGTTATGTTCTTGACCAGTGTCCAGTTCATTTGATATTATAGTAGGGATAAGCTGGAGCATGTCCATCTTGTTTTAATCACTTTATACGACAAATTTTAGTAGATATATGCTGATAGCGGCTGTATTTCTGAAATGTGTCCAGTTTATTTGATCCGTATCTATTTTCACAACAAATATTGGTTGGAATTAGCTGATAGAGGCTATGATCCTATGTGCCAGATCCTTTTGATCTAAATCTCAAGACAGAATATAGTAAGTTTATGCTGGAAGCGGCTGTTTTCCTGAGAAGTGTCCCTTTCATTTGATGTTAATCTCTTTCCACAACAAAAAATAGCAGGGATAAGTTTATATAGGCTGTGTTCTTGACAAGCGTCAAGTTCATTTGATCTAAATCTCTCTCACGACAGATCATAGTAGGGGTAAGCTGGAGCATATTCCATTTGACCCTTTGTGTACTCATTGTCACTTTCATCTCTTGAATTAAATCTCCCAAACACATATTCAGCATACTTTGGAGGAGCTGAAAAAAAGTACTTGAAATATACATTTTGGATGTTTAAACTTTCAATAGACTGATTGAAAACCAGGTTGAACTTGAAAAGTTTTGGCTTACTAAAAACTGATATATCGACGATTCATGGTACTATCAGTAATAAATACATAACAACAATAAACGCGTTGTTCCATTTCTTAATTTTTTCCATGTATTTGTACAGACTTTGTCTCATTTGCATTAACTCCATATCCCTTCATTCGATACCGTCTTAAGCACAGGATCTCAGCACTTTTTCTTAAATTTCTTAAAATGGTGAAGGTTGAGAACTATCATGATTCTTCAGATATGTATCAAACAAATCATCGTATCAACGGTAATGGTTAAAGGGTTGGCATCTCAAAAGCTTCCTAGATAATCTATAATACTTAGATGAAGATTTAGTTGTTTCGCCCGTTCCTCCGTGGCATCTTAATTGATGTCAAAAATGACTGACCTAATCAGAAAAACTGAAAATGCTCACCAGACTGTGAAACTTAGCCGTATACCAGTCCATTATGTACTACCAAAAACCAACTCGTACACAAATTACTATTGGCCTCCTACATACAGATCATGAGAAACTTAATATACTCACTTAACTGAAATTTGCGTCAAGGACAGAAGTCACATGCCAGTCTGACATGTTTTCACCAATGTCAAGCTACATACTAAATATCATTGACATACCATTTACAGTTGTCGAGAACTTGCCTATAAAGCTAGTCAGAGAATCTTATCATGACCACTTGACTTCAAGTCAAAGACAATAGTCATATTGAGGTCAAAGACAATAGTCATATGCCAGATTGACATGTACTTCCCGAGACCAATCTTGTATTAAATAATATCGACCTACCACTTTTAGTCATTGGGAAATGGACTTAATCAGAGAAAGTTAACGTGGCAACTAAGCTGTGAAATTGAGGTCAAACACAAAAGTCATCTTCCAGTCTGACATGTTCCCCTCAAAGTCAAGCTATATACTAAATATCATTGACTTAGCACTTTTAGTTATTCAGACATTGACTTGATCAGAGAAACTTAACGTGGCCACTAGACAGTGAAATAGAGGTCAAGAATAAAATATATATGCCAGACTCACATGTACTACCTAAAACCAACCACCATGCTAAATATCATTGACCTTTCACTTGAAGTTTTTCAGGAATGAGTCAAATCAGAGAAACTTGACGTGGTCACTGGACCGTGCAAAAGAAGCCAATTAAGGTGATATGATTTTATGTCGGTCTGGTAGGACTTGATAAGTACTACTACTGGCCCAAATATGATGTTCCTACATTAAAAGCTTTTCAAAATATTCTGTATTTAGTAAAAGTTCACGAAGTCGCCACAGCCGTCATACTTTGAACGCCTATGTCTGGCTTTCCGCCACTATCGTCGATAGCGAGACAAAAATTGATGTTTGTAAGGATGATGGACCAATCCCCGGGATTTCCATTATGGTAAATTATCTTCTCGGAAGTTATAAGATGATATATGGTTTAGGGTTAGAGATGGAGATCTCAACTATTTTCAAAATGTATTATACATGTAATTTCAAAACTTGGTGAGTTTTTGTTGTTGGTGGGGACTCCCCATTTAGGTTTCTTGTATGTATGAAGCAATGCTCTTGATTATAAGCAAAATTAATTATTCATTTGATGGGTAAGGATCTCAACTGTTTTCCGAGATATCCTATTATTCTTCCATATGATGAGGTTGGGTTGGGTGGAGGACAAGCCCATGGGATTGTGGTATGCAACATCCAATTCATGTAATCATGAGTATTAAGAAGTGATGATCTACAGGGATCTCCACGGCTTTAAAGATCATTTAAGCTTCTTTTAATTGTGCGAGATTGGACCATTCCTGGGGGTATCAGTATACATCATCGAATTCATCTTATCATGATCAATAACAATAATATATATGACTAACCGGTTCTGGTTGCAAATAAATATGAAATAAAACATTGCTTGCACATTATCATATTAATCCAAAGAAAAATAATTATTTGGGCATGACAATAAAAATCAAGGTTACAGTGACATAATTTTCATACATGGTATTAAACCACGACCCAATGCATATACAAACCAGATATGAACATAAGGTTGGGTTTTAATAAAGACAGAAAAAAGTTTTGTACAGGACACGAATATACTAAAAAAAAACCTGAAATTAAAGGTCAAGGTCACAGTTACCTTATTTTATTACGCCATACTCCTTGAGTACCCAGTGCATTTACATACGAAAAATGAACACAACTGACATGAAGGCAAGAAATTATGCCCAGGACAAATTTGAATTGGAAGAAGAAGAATTAGAATTATTGATAATTCAATATGTCTTCTTGAAGGGAACATAATTTAAGTGTGCTGAAGATGTCACGGTAAAATATAGACCTCAAATATTCCATTTCACACTCCCTTTGACGTCGGAATCTAAATGGTGGTCAGGATGAAAGTTATAAAAGTAATTTTCATGAAGATTCAGATTTCTTACAAGATATTGTATAAATATGTCTCAATGTTCCAAGTTCATAACTCTTACATAATTTTAGAAATGAGATATGTTTTGCGAAACCATCTTGTACATATGATGACTGACATTTCTGCGAATTCAAATTTGAACGAACACCAAGCAGTGGTTTCTGTCGAAAAGCGTCCAAAATATATACCGTGTAATAATATCTAAATGACCAATTTCCCTAAACCATTACATGTACAAAATATGAAGATTCAAAATGGCGGTGCAGTATGATGTAGTACAAATAATATCTTAGAATCCGTCAAAATTGGAATAAAATCAGAGTAGCAGTTTCTAGTGAGTTTCAACAGATCAATGACAGAAAGACGGATGGACTGGTGGATGTAGAACCTGTGAATCTGTTGGACACATATTTCAAAAGTAGATTATCCAAAAATTATTGTGACCAAGTTTGGTTCAACTGGTTTCAGAAGAGAAGATCTTGGAATGAAATTTTGCAAGTAGGTAATACCGACATAGGAATGACGCACGCCAAATTTAAGCTGTATGACTCTGAATCCTTAATTCTATTAATGATATAAAATCATGTCGTAGTATTACGTTGCATAGTGCAAAAAAATGCCTTGCAATAAGATTTATCGAAAACTTACGCATCGCTGGGGCTGTTGGAATATGTCTTGGTTCTCCGACAAAGTTTACATTGACATTCTGCACAGCAGCCGGTTCTGAATGATTTTTGATATTCTGAATTGAACTCTGTAAAGGTATTGATCCAATTATTACTTCCATGGGAACCATCAAAGGTGCCGACGTACTGAATGGATTCACATGCAGCTACAATGACAAATATATAATCAAATGAAAGAAGCTTAAAATTTGAGCACAGTTGAATACCACACGTGCCCACATTTTTCGCACATATAATCTTGTATTATTGAATTCTGGAAGCTAATTAAAAGTCAAAAATTTTCTTCTCAGAATGGGTAAAAATATCTAAACATTAGTGTGGCAAAATCAGAGTAAATAAATAAAAAGTCCATTTGCACTGAAATAGTGATCAAATCTAACACCAATAAAATTCAGCTTGTAGCAACACACGCACCAAGGAATTGGTTTAAACTATGTTCGGATGATTCAATGGCTCTGTGCAGTATTCTTTTATTAAGTATATAATTTTGTGAAAAATAAGATAATTTTACTTACAAATTTTATATTTAAAAAGTAAAGTTAAGTGAGGGTAGGGTTAACTTAGAGACAAATCACACTAACTAAATCTGACCCAGGGATTTTTGTCAAACTCTGCAGAAATGATCCCTTATATGAAAGCTTGAATATAAGCTAAAAAAATATATGTGTCACCGAGCTCATAGTCGAGATATAACAGTCACAAAATAGGTCAATTTGAATTTTTTTAAAAGAAATTCGTATAGTTTCTTTGGACAGCGGCTGTTTCAGTATTATTTTCGCGAATTCAATAAATTGTATACCGTTAGATTCGGCATTCCTTCGTCTTTAAAATCGGACTATTTCTATACCATATGCATATCACTGTTTTACTGAAAGTAAGTCTTAAATGCCTTCCCGCCAAAATAAAAACAAACTTTGTAGTAAAAAAATAGGATATTTTAAAAACTTCTGACCCAGGGATTTTCCTTTAAAATTGCATATACAAAGAGTTTTATTTATCTCAAATTTTGACACTTTAAAAAGTAGGGGTTACCGAATGAATAAGAAAGATAATCATACTTTTGTACCTTCCGTAGACGTTTCGATAGTTGGACGTTTCTTTTTCTTTTGCAAAGTGAATGACGTTACGTCATAATACATTTTCAAAACAATAAAATGCCTCTGGCTATTCCATGTCGTGCTTTTCTAGCCTCGACGAGGTACTTTCAAATCATTTACTATCTTGCTTCGAGGAGTTCGTAAAGGGTTTTTATTTTTTTCCTTTTATACCCATATGAAACTTCGAATTATTAATCAATTATTACCGCACCAAGCAATGTAACTCGGCAAATGTCATACGTTTTGCAAAAACTAAAATTCGCCTGTGCCGAGTCAAGTGACCCATCCATCATCCATCTTTCAAAGAGGAAAGTAATTGAACATTATGATACTTTGACAAAAAGCAAAATTAGAAAAATTGGCTTTAAAAATTGACCCTGACACCATCATATCCAATAACCTTGCAAAGTTTTGAGTGATTAGGGTAAGCGTCCTCAAGCTGGAGCTAGAACGGCATGCAGGAATTTGATTTAAATCCCCAAATTTCACATAAATGGATCGTAAGACCATCATACCTAGTCTGTAGTGATTTTAAGATTAGTCCTTTTTTCAAATAAGAGTGTGATATGTGCAGCAATATTACTACTGTAGTGGGCTAAAGTTATTTAGTATTGAAAACGGCCTCAAATTGTGATAACATCATACTAATAGCTTGAACTTAAACTGACCATAAGCATGAGAAAGCTACAGATATCGGTTTAATATAATAATAATATGCCCGTCGTTAGACAGGCGTGTAAAATTGTTAAATTGAAACAAAACCAAAAAATATACCCAGTCTACAAGAAATGGATTGATCAATGTGCGGGATGTCTAATTTTGACAGTTCGGGAAAAGGATTCAGAAACTATTTTCAATTTCAAGTTATCTCCTGTTTTATCAAATATACTGTTGATGCCATTATTCACTTAAATTCTGTCTGTGACTTTTTGAGTGCTCTTTGATTTTTCCCGAAAGCGGCCTATCAACCGAGACGCCGTTTTCCAAAACGGTCAAAGGGAAGTTAATCTTAAACTTCCCACAAAAACGACGTCATAAACCGACGACGACATAGATAATTGCGGCTGTAGTATGCGCATAAACAATAGTGTGATTTGTCAAGAATTTTCTAAAAGAAAACTCAACTTTGGAGAAAAATGTTTCCTTTGGACACTTTAACCCAGATGATTTTGTAAAATACTGGAACCCCTGCAGCAAAATTCTAGAGTTATAAAATGGCAGATGTCGTAACAATACCTTTTGAATATTAACTTTAACCGCCTATCCATATTACTAGATCCTTTTATTAATATTACTACTGTAGTGGGCTAAAGTTATAGATTTTTATGCATGTTTTTTTTTTCTTATCATCATCTATCTGTTTGTATTTCAATTGTCTTGCTTGTTGATGTACATGTCATTGTATTGTTTATCTATGTGATGTAAGTAGTTAATTAAATGAGCTTGTCCGGACCAAGCCCGGCCAACCTCATTTAATTAACTACTACAAATTTTAACCCCCTAAAAAAACCTCAAAAGACCTAAAAATGACATAAAGTTTGTCAAAAAACGCAAAAACAGCATAAAAAACCCTTTATTTTTTTGACCCTTAAAAAAAATTTTTTGAGAGCCGGGAGTACACCGAAGAGAAAAGAGTTACACAGGAAAAAGTGAGAAAAAAAAATTCCGGAAGTTCAGCGAATAAAATTTCTAAAACACAAATGAAAAAAATTTCCCCAGTGCGCCCCAACCTCGAGAAATGGTAAAATGTAAATTGTGATTTTTAATTAATTCTATCAATATAGTCTAGTAATTAAACGGATCAATACGACTTCAACTTAAATTGGTTTTTACATTTGTGAAGTGATATTCAATAGGACATGAGTTTTAAATAAACTAAATCGATCATTGCAAATATTTACCCGGTTGTCAAGAGAATGTTTACACGTTATAACTTAAATGATGTTGTCGTTATTTAGCAGCTTGAAAAAGAAATAGAAAATTAATCTAAATTGTTGGATTATTTAATAAATGTAGAATTAGTGTTATTAAGGTAGATATTATAATTTATTTTTTTAAATATTTTTATTACTTTTTCTACATATTTTTCTGCTGCATCATTACCAACATAAGAAAAATATTGTGATTTAAATATTTCTGGATAATCAGAATGAACATAAATACCATAACTATTTGGTTTTTGTTTTAGTATTGGTTTTGTAATTTGGTTTAGTTGTAGATATTGGAATATTATCTGATTCAAAATCAGAATAGATAACAAATGGTAATTTATTTTTAAAATGATGATTTTGAAATTTAAGAATATTTTTTCCTGGTTCAGCATTATAACATTACAACATTCGTGATTATAACATTCTTCTTTATGTTTTATTAATGTTTCTTCTCTTTGATATCCTTTCATACAATTTCTACATGTTAATAATTTATGATTATTTTTATCATACTTGAAACTATCTAAATCTTTAATTAAACAATAATGAGTATTTCCATTACTTTCAATGTATAAAAGATCAACTACATTTCCACTTTCTACGTTTGAAGTTCTAACTGGATTTAAAGATTCTTTTTTTGTTGCTTGGTCTTTTAACTCAAATACATTTATACTTAAATTATTTTGTTTCTCTACTTTTGAAATATCTTTAATTGCTACAGGATATTCAATTCCTTTCATGTTAATTTTATTTTCATATTCTTTATATTTAGATACTCTTTGTTTATGTTCATGAGCAGGATATAACTTTGCTAATATAGACCATAAGAAACATTTGTTGTCATTTTTATTTTGAACATTGATAATGTTTCTTGATTTAAATTGAAGAGGAATATAAGATGAAGCTTTTTGCTAATCATATTTATATTGTTTTACTTTTACACTTTTAATATTTCTAAAAACAAAACCAGATCCTCTTTCTTGAAATTCATCTATCCAAGCTTTAAATTTATGTATTAAAGTTTTATAGAATTTAGATATATTATTTTGTGTTAGGATATATTGAATAGGATGAGAATAATGACTTTCTATTATATCAAATGACATAGGTGTTGAAAATTCACTTGTTATTATCACTTTTATTTTCAAAGGAAATTGATTAATAACTATCTTATTTTTTAATAAGTTTATATATTTATCTATGTCATCTTCTTCTATATCTTCAACATCAATTTCAGTAATAAGATCTTTAAATGATTTAGTAACTTTAGATTTTTTAGGACTCATTTTTAATAGAAATAATTTAATTAAGTATTTATTTTAGTTTTTTTCTAAGTAATATTCATGTCGATAATTAGGATTTCTCAGTATAAATTTTATATTTTTCTTTATTATTTTGATAATGTAATCTTTGTTTAGGTTTATTGCATTCTTTACAGGCAGATTTAACACCCATTGGTTTTGTTTTATTTTTATCATATTCATATAAATATTTATATTCTTTACATTTTGTACAGATTTTTCCTTCTGTCATTTTTTAAAAAAGAATTTTTATTTATTTAAAATGGTGTTTACAAATTTAACAAATAAATTAGCAGATGAATTACATCGCAGAGTTGTAAACGTTTTTCCTAAAAGACGTGTTTATGTTCATTATGTTGATCAAACGTGGGCAGTTGATTTGGTAGATATGCAAAAATACTCAAAACAAAATAAACACTATAAATATTTATTAGCAGTTATTGATGTATTTAGTAAATATGGTTGGTTAATTCCATTGAAAAATAAAACAGGAGTAACAGTAAGTGAAGCATTTAAAACATTATTTAAAGAAAGAAACCTTCCTTTGTGTGGTCGGATAAAGGATCAGAATTTTATAATTGGCAAGTAAAAGAATTGTTGAAAGAAAATAACATAAAATTATATTCAACTGAGAATGAAGAAAAAAGCAGTGTAGTAGAAAGAAGGATAGGAACAATGAAACAACATATGTATAAATATTTTACTGCCAATGAAGTTTTTAAGTATTATGATGTGTTGGATAGATTAGTTAAAAATTATAATAATACGGTACATTCTTCGATTAAAATGACACCAGTTGAAGCGAGTAAATCCAAAAATCAATCAAGAATTTATCAAAATTTATATCCAGAAAAAGAAGAAAAGATTAAAAGACCTAAATTTAAAGTAGGAGATAGAGTAAGAATAACAAAAAAGAAAGATCAATTTGAAAAGGGTTATACAACTCGATGGAGAAGAGAAATATTTATAATTGAAAAAGTTTTAAATACAAATCCTATTACTTATAAAATAAACGATTTAAAAAATGAAGAAATTATAGGTTCTTTTTATGAAGAAGAATTACAGATGACTCAGTTTTAGATTTTTTTACTGTGTTAGACACGCAACAGAAATTTGGATTCGGTGTACTCCCGGGCGTTTAATTTTTTTTATAACTTTTTCTGTGTAGTTTTTTACCACCTCCGGCTGTTTTTTTTTGGGGGGGGGGTGTTTTTGTGTCTATTTTTTTTTTTGAGGGTCAAAAAAATAAAGGTTTTTTATGCTGTTTTTGCGTTTTTTGACAAACTTTAAGTCATTTTTAGGTCTTTTGAGGGTTTTTAGGGGGTTAAAATTTGTAGCAGTTAATTAAATGAGGTTGGCCGGGCTTGGTCCGGACAAGCTCATTTAATTCACTACTGTTGTAAATATGAAGTTATTCATTAAAAAAGTATATATTAAGCTTGGTCTCTATTGTTTCATGAATAACTACACATCTTTTCCACTTTTCAAGCTGGTATGTGGCAGTTATCATGCATGATTATGATTACCCTTCCGAGCACCTATGATACCGCCATGCATTTTTTTTTTTTTTTT
Organism: Modiolus philippinarum; assembly: GCA_002080025.1. Lineage (NCBI taxonomy): Eukaryota > Metazoa > Mollusca > Bivalvia > Mytilida > Modiolidae > Modiolus > Modiolus philippinarum. The sequence goes on along the minus strand of MJUU01054685.1, from coordinate 37,059 downwards.
TTCTTTTTAATTTTAGGGGGGGGGTTCATACTGCTAGTAGTTCATTTGTTTTGTGACTTATTTATTCATTTATATTTGTTTTATTTTTGCCAAGTTGTCTCTATTTGTGTACATCTGAATGCAGTGTTTCAGGTTTTAGATGTCGAGTTTTTCCATTCCCGCCATTCGTTTACAATGCATTAAAGAATAGTCGTGCCGACAAGAACAAGGCTTATAATGACAAATAAACTAACAGACCGACAAACATGTCACAAAAATACCATCACAACTAGTTGCATAGAGTTGACTTAGAGCATATCGTTTTATCGACAAATGCAAATATTTTAGGCAACAATTATAATACATTTACATCAGAAAAGTTAATGACACTGCTTTAAACTTACCTGAAGATAATATCTGATGTCTATAATATTACATCCTGCTAGATAAGATGGTGCAACAGGAGGAATGACAATCTTCTTTCCAGACAAAGAAATTATTTTACCAGGTTCGCAAGTGTCAAAGACAAGTTTTGCTAGCTCTTGTGAGTCCGTTCTTGTCTTGGCGGTAGCATGAAACATAATTGTCTGAAAGAAAAACAAATAACTTAATGTAAGTAATAGCATGGCTCAGTAACATTAATTGAATTTCTTTAGTAACACAAACGCTTTATCTTCATAACAACAGTAATGGGATAAACATATATATAATAACAAAAGCAATAATGTTACTTAAGTAACGCCAGCATTAGTATAATACAATATTTTTTAATCGGCAAAGGATTTTTGAATGATACCTTTGATTCGTGATTTTCGTTTATCATTAGGAAGCGTGTGGTATACAGTGTGGAAAAATCAAATGTTTGAGAGAATGTTTTTCAGAAAATGAACGGGATTTTAGATTTTCTAATAAATCCTTCAAAGTTCAAAGTTCATATAACAAAACTCACTCCCAACCTCAGGTGTCTTGTACCTTAGATAACTCAAACAATCTCATGTAGTGCCTTGGACTTCAACATATCGATGTTAGACTGTAACTAATTTTCAGTACATATTAAGGGTCGCATTGGTAGCTTTGGTTCATTAATACAAGACCTGGGCACATAATATGTAGTCTTTTGTGATTACTATATTCTTGCGATCAAAATATTTCATTGCAAAAATTTTAGGTTAATAGTATAATAGAGAAATGGACAAAAATGAAAAAGTTAAAAAAGTAACTTAAAAACCATGAAACTTCTAGGGCCAAACTGGCATGTACTCCCAAGGTGTACATATTGGACCAATTATAGTAATACAAGGTGCTTCAATTGCTTAGAAATTAACATGACAGTGTTTTACCAGAAGACTAGATTTCCTGAGCTAGCCGACAGTTTAGCGGCGAGCACTCTTTGACCCTTCTTTCAAAATTTTGTTTTGTCATATGCTTTTTCTGTTCCAAGATAGTTGTCATTGAGTTAGTAGTCTACCTATATTGGGTTTTATTCGAATGCTTATGATACTATAGGGAAACGGGATAGAGAAAGGAGGTTTGGGTACCCATAAAACGGTTTAACCCTACCACTGGCTTTTGTTACTGCCGGTACCAAGTCCGGAAATCCCGAGTTCATATCGTTATACTAAAGGATTAAGTTGGGTGCAAGGCTTTATGACAAGTTATGGACTTTTATGCAAATAGTGGTAAAATAGATCAAATCAAATATATGAAAAATAGATTAAATATGGTGAAATCATTACAGTTACTCTTAAATAAAGTTCAAGGAAACTACAGTGGAAATATTTCAAAGTCACACAGCATTGCAGTTAAGTAGCTGACCTGCATGTACCAATATATCATAGTTCCTGAGAAATTGACTCCAATAGCTTATTACACCACTGTGACAATATTTATAAAGATAATGAACCATAAAAGCAAGGTTCAATTTGGAATTTCAATAAATGGCTAATGCTTTTGCTAAATGAAAATCCTCAAGCCATCAAGATTTTCCTACTTTGATGTCGTGGTATAGGATAAACCTTAATGCTTTTAATGCAACGATCAACGAATGGCATAAAAACTATGAAATGCTTTCCGATTTAGCATAACTTACCATAATTAGTATAACTTCAACTGAACATGGGGTATTAGATAAATTCTGTACTTCCCCTTGTAAGTAGATAGCCTCTCCAGGAACATATCCTGACTTTTCCAGTCTCAGAAGTCCAGTTATTGGCCCTGATTTACAGCACAAGCAGCACAATGTCTTAGACGCTTGGTTTTGTATCGGTAGCTACAATACATAATTTGCCAATTAGCAATAAGTGTATACATTTTCCTGAGAATTTTTGATTATTCATTATTGTTGAATATCTCTTAAGAAATATTTGTATTCACCGTAGTCATTTCTTCGGTGCTGACCCAAAAGACGATTTTATTAGGAAACTTGCAAAATCGAAATCGTTGTAAATTTTGTTAAAAACTAAGGAGTATCTCCCTAATACAAAGCTCTGTCCTTAGCTCATTTTGCCTTCAATTTACATCATATTGGTTATTTGTTTTCTACCAATTTGTAAACATCTCTGAGTTTTGTATGGTTTCCAAATGTTTTGATTTGATCTACTGAAGAGACATACGTTGTTGAAATGGCCATATGTAACTAAATTTACAGAAAGTTCGGTATTTATTTATGGTAAAATAATTCCCCGTGGTAGAGATGTATGCTCTTTATTTTTCTCAGATATGGTGTACTTGTACACGAGATAATATCTCATGTGTACACTTTGTTCAATTAGTATTATCTAAATTTTTGTAAATTCTAAAACCGAAGGAATAACTCCCTCCATCGTAGTTTTGTCCTTTGCTATACTTGATAATACTGATCATTCGGATTTCGTTTGGTTTTATGCTTTTTTGAATATGGATTTCCTGTGTTTGAGTTCTAGTGCTGTTGATGAGAAATTAATTTTCGAAATGGTCATACAGCTCATTAAAATTATTGCAGTTGGAGTTAACATATGTGTTATGGTCTCATGTTTATTTACTCTATATCCTTTCGTAAAATATATCAAGAAAGGGACAATCAAGATATGGTGTATACAAGAACTGCTGTTTCATATATAAAGTAAAATAAATGTTGCAAATGATTGGGAATTCGAAACATTTAAAAATTGTTATCAAGATGTGGGAAAGTAATAATAAACGTATTAAAGTTGTTGAAACTGATCTCTGATGAGTAACGTCATGATCAAAGACTAAAAATATTACCTGAGCTTTTGGTATTGCATTCAAATCCAACAAAGAAACAATAGTGAACACGTGTTTTGTGTTGTAGTCAAATTTCCATGGTTTTTCAATGGTTGCTTTCATCCAGTAACGAACTTTTCCAATAGAATGTTCAAATGATGATGGCAGAACTGGTGGTAATATGAACTGGAACGGGAAGGTGTGTTGTCCTGCTCCTAATTTTTCTGGTTGTCCTAAGGCTATAGAAAAAAAATGTGTTAGTTTGCTGTACAAAATTTTATTTCGGCATACAAAAATCACAGTTTTTACACTTCTTAAATTAAAGGTTAGAAAAGAAATAGTGGTCCGAAACCACCTTTCAATAATTAAATGTCCCCACACTCAGTTGGTTGGAGCAATGGAGCAGATGGACAGATATTTCTAGGATTTGTCCTCCAACAAATATTCCTGGTAAAATTCGTTTCCGGACATATCTTCCAATGATATTTTTTCCGTTTTTTCACTCTTTATTGAAACCAATCAAAGGCGAGTTTCTTTTATTACATTTTAAAAGACTAAATTGCTGAGCAATACACCTATGTATGTTCCCCATAACTGTCAAATTACAGGACACACCAACAGAGCATTATAAATTCATCATTTTAAACCCTATTCTTATTGCAACAACGGCAATAGAATACCGAAGGAACAAGGGAAGTGGTTATTGCAATAATCAAAGTCCGGAGACATGGAAAAAACGAGAACACAGAAAACAAAGAGAAAACAAAGACATGGCACATGACACACGATCAGTGAGGCATATTTAGTTTTTCATATCTGTTTGGTGGCCGATTGGTTTGTGTCATTTTCTTCTCCTTAGACAAAGCCAATTAAAAATCCAATGTACGTGTTACTTCTCTTGACCTCAACAGCATGAAGGAAAAATTGATAAAGCCTTCGAAAATCTCTAAAGTACATTGTATCTAACATTACCAAGCAAGAACATCACTAACGAAAACAAATTCTAAAAATACAAGACAATAACAAAAAAAAACTAATGCACTGACCATGCTGACAGTATGATCTCCCATAAAAACCGAGACTGACATTAGATGCTCCGGGTGGGTTAGCATGACCTGCTACGCTAGCGGCTACCGTCACACACTATCAGTGAGTCAATTCAGGGTTTGGTCAAGATTTATTCTCAGATTTAATTTGAATACTTGGATTGCAATATTGTTATTCGAATTTAATCCAAAGTATTCGAATTAAACCTGAGAATAAATTTTGCATTAATTTTGTTGCATATCGGGAACATACTTTAACAATTTGTGCGATATTTTATTTTCTGATTTTGAGGTAACGGTCGTTGAGCAGAATCAAGCGCATCAGTTTGAATACATTTTTTTAAACTTTGAAAGTAGACAAACAGTACAATGCCGATAAGGAAGATTAAACAGTTGTCTTAAGCTGGCAATAAGAATCATGATTTTCACTTATCTCTGTACCAATGTATTCACTACTGTTTATGAGTAAAGATTTATAAACTAGCAAGCATTTTCAATCCAAGCTTAAGTGAAGAACTACTCTTCAGAATTCATTTGTTCATGCGCATTTATTTTTATAGTTCTTAGATTTTAGGATTTTAGCCAAAGCTGGTGTAGAGACAGACTTTGGTATATAAAAATTCTGCATTCTTTAATTTGTAGCAAGAAAATGGCGGCCTGTTTTGAGAGTAGAGACTACGGAGATTACTTTTCTTCAAATAAATTGAGATGGAATTAGATAAATAATCTTTGACATTGTCTTCCCGTTTTATACGATAATTTCTCAAATTTTCCCATTTTAAAGTTTCGGTAAACCTACAACGTTAAAATATTAAAATGTAAGAGATCATATATTATGGCCACTCTTTATTAATTTGAGAGTATTTTGTAAATTACCCTGATTTAGAAAATAATTATTGATGACGTGCAAAAAGCTAGTGATTCCCGGTACCCCCATTAGAAACATTAAAATAAGTCTTACATTGTCCGTACAAAACAATTTGGTTATCAAAGTAGGATTCTTCATTTTTATGATGTAAAATCCTGACATGACGATGTGTCCCAGTATCAGCTGCTGAAGGTCGTTCTGTCCAATAAACATTGGATATGCCTCCAAATTTCACTCGAATTTCTACAACAACAAAAAATCATTCATAAACAAATAGAGCATTTACAAACAAATTTCTCGAAATTTTCATCATTATTAACTATTATTCTTCTAAATAATGGTAATTATCATGAAATTCTTCTGACTCGTATTCTGAATCGCAATGCTCAGATAAATCATTCTCTTCCTGCTTTCGCGCAAAATATTCATTGAGCCGGAAACGTTTGCAGAAAGCGTTCTAATCATCTCTCTTTTATTATGTTATGGTGACTTGTAGTATGACAAACCTTGACAGATCGATTCTTTTGTTTTAGAGAGAGAATTTAAAACTGTATACTTAGATGTCTACTCTGTGTTGTCGTCTGCCTCTTTTTGAAACGATGGATTCGGCTACTTATTTCCGTACGTTCAAAAATTTGCGTTTTGCTTGTTTTTAGTTTAATTCGATGTTACGAAAAGGAACAGTTTATCCATTTTTAAATCTTAAGAGTCGCGAAAATTTTTTCATTTAATCTTCCGGAAATAGGAAAATTTCTTCGATCTCATAACTTGATCTCTATAGAAACAACAATATATCGACCAAGTAATCATATCAGAAATGAATCAAAAAGCTTCAGAGTATACTATGGTGAAAGTCCTAGAAAATTTGATATTTTACATACTAGACTCAGATATATATATATATATATATATATATATATATATATATATATATATCGATTTAGCTCACTGAATGCAGACCTAAAATGAATTAATGTTATCTCCATCCATGTGAAGATGCTTTCATTTTCTTCATGATTGTCTCTTGACTTGTACATAAACCAGAGACCAGTCTTGCTTAGTGGACCTGATATTCATGATTTTCAAATCGAAATTGTACTTTTCGGAAATGATATGACTTAGATGACAAGACGAACTCAACTATGATCGTATATCAACTAGTCGAAAAGGTTTTAAGGTACAAATCAGTGCTATGACTCTGTAACGTTTATTTTTCTTTTCCATTTCGTCTCGTCTTCATTTTATATTCTTTTCAAAACATTGGTGCAAAAACTGTACATGCTCATCATTACTTGCTTTGCTGTCGTTGGAATGTGTGCTATATTGTAAGGAGAAGACTTGCATTAAGTTAGTATAACTTGTGTCCAATCCTTTTGTTAATTTGCAATAAAGTATTCAACTAAGCAATATTGTTGTGTGATTACAATTCATTAATCATTTGAGAAGTTTCAAATTCAAAATGACTTCTAAATATATAGGTATTATATATATAAAAAAATAATGCCTATTTCAAGCACATCAAATTAAAGTAGAATAAAATTCCTGAAAGTTATTAGGTAAATTTGACTTTCCAAAAACTTTTTACACCCTTTTAATCGGATCCCGTCATAAATTAATTTCAGAAAATCGGAGAAAGAGCAAAACAAATTCCGTGATTCCCCCTTTATTGAAATGACATTTTAGCGACGACCATTCGATTTTAGTAAAGGATGGCTTAGCGATTTTGTCACATAGACAGTGCCAATAAAATAGATTTTATAATCGTACTTGCCATGAAAATAAACAATTTAATTTTTTTGGGGGGGGATTGGAATTTATTGGGGATATGGCATTTGGTGGAAATAAATAATTTGTAAGAGTTGGAACTGAAAATAAATAACTTTAAGGTTAAAATCGCCCAAGCCTCCACCTGAATATCCAATGGTTGTTGCTTACATATGAACGTGGCGAAAGTCACTGCTTTTCTTGTCGGGCATTATGTATACAATAATGCACTCATAATTAACTGCAATGTCAGTCGATAAATGTTTACGTCACTACTTCACAAGGCAGACAAGTATTTTTGTCACAGTCCAAATTGAATTCGCTATTGGCAAATTTCCTTATCATCTTCGTCCGGGATCTTCGTATTCAAATACATTTTACCATTGGGTGCCCCTTTATCAATATTCATTAAATTAGTTTCACGTGTAGACCTGCACGTGTATAAGCCAAATTGTATTATATATATTTCCTCCATACAGGAGTGCATGAACGTCTAACTCGGATATCAAAGTTGTATAAATGAATACTCAAGATAGAATAAATAGCAAAACATTTGAAAATATCTTAAATTGTTCATCTCTATTTTGTTCTTCATACCGGAAGTGTATGTAACAGATCAAGATAGCATACCATGAATATTTATGTCTGTTGGAAGACAAGGGGCACCTTAAGGTATATTTTAAGTGAAATAGAAAATATGACAGAAATATAACGATGCAACTGGTGTATAGGAAATATCATTTCAATATCGGGTTGAAGTGAAGCTGGTGAAAATATTCGTTTAACCTGTTGGAATGGAGAGGGCAAGGGGAATTCGGTTTATGGAAATCGCCCGTCTAATGCTCGTAACCCGATTACCTTTCATTTTCATTTCCTCTTTGAGCTCAACATATACTTCTCCTGTAACAACTTGGCCTGGGTGAAATATAGCATTTTGTTGTAGCCTAATCAAAAATTCATTAAGCTTTCCCATGTTGTGACTTAAATTATCATCTAATTTATCATCAGCAGCATCCTCTGCACACTAAAATGAAAGTAGCTACGTGCACAGCGGATTTGTAACCGTAGTTAGGGTGTGCGAAGAATAATAGTTATGTAAACAAGATAACAGTGGTGTACGAACGTTGGTTCTCAATTTAATAACCAACTTCGACATTTAGTTCAGACGAATCTTAGCTGCATGGCAATTTTATTTGTTCATCTAATATACTAGTAGTCAAATCAAAGCACTGACAGTTAAAAGAGACAAGATCAGTAGTAGTCATTATATTTAAAGGCAGTACTTCTAGTTCGCTTTCAAAGATTTTTTTTTGTTTTTGTTTTTGTTTTTTTTAAACACTCCATAGTCTGGACGATAATTGCTGATCTTATCTTCACGGTAACCTGATATTGAAAAGGAGAAAGCATGTAAGAGAAAGGAGAAAAGGGGAGACGGGAGAAAGGAGAGAGGGGCGAGAGAAGGGAAGAAAGTGGTGGGACAAAGGAGCAGGGCATCCGGTTGTCCTTTGCCACTACTTAAGTATGTTAATTTGAAAAAAACACAGTTGTTTTGAAGACGACAGAGTTGTATTTCGTCGGTTAAGTGAAAAGCAGACGAGTTTATCTATTTTTTATTTTGTTAAATATTTTTTTTTTGGAATATCCTTTCAGTGAATGCAAAAGGATTTTTTGGAAGTGTCAACAGTTTTCCTTTTTTTCCTCAAGACATGTTCGCTATGAGTTATTGTAAGTTAGGGGACCAGCAGCTCTGTTGTGAGACATGTATAATGAGAATAAAGCAGTTGTAAATAATCACCGCGAAGGCGAGATCTTCTACAGGTAACATATTTAAACTATCAAGACAGATATCTATGTCTCTGGTTATACCAAGTTAATAAACTGCAAAAAGTAATGTACACAAAAGAAAACAAAATTAAATCCTCCCTGTATTCTAAACTTTTCCTCTTTGCACAGGCAATTTGTTTTATATACCTGTATCACACTTTTAAAAAGTATATGAAGCTGTATGCATTTTAATGAATATCAGGGTTGTAGTATGGTAAATGAAAAATAAAAGTTTACAATTTTGAAGTAAAACAATAAAGATCTACTATTCTTTTGAAAGTGTGTATGTTAAATGGATGTGCAATCGAGCGTTTGACTTTTATGAATAAGTTGAATATTTTTAGATATTTGTTTGTTATTTAAAATAACATTATACCGTAAAGAAGACTTGTTGGTTTATTTATTTACCAAAACTATCAAAATGGTAAGTAATATTACAAATCAAATACACAAATTAACATAGAAAAACAACGAGTCTCCAAAAGCAAGCTTCGTTTAGAAGACTAAATCATCGATTTCAATGATTTTTGAAATTCTCGAATAAATCATGATAACCCGTGTGTTGTCTGTATATTTTATGAAAAATGAAAGGAAATGGAGTAAATGTCAAGGAGACAACATCCTATATCCAGGTCAAAACGACCTAAAACAAAGCATCTAGGGGTCACCGTACGGTCTTCAACAATGTGAGGAACTTCACACCATATAGCAAGCCCTAAATGGCCCCACTTGTCATTGTGGGGGCATTTGCTTTTTCACGTTTTTAGTGTCAAAAATTTAAAAAAAATTACAGGGCAGCAGGTTTAGAAGACAATGTTTTTGGTTTGATAAACTAAACCAAACTATAATGCGATTATAGTTTAAAAATGTAAGCTTAATTGATTAATGATATGTATGGAAAGCAAACACTGACTTCTTACTTTTATTTGACGTGCATTTAACATAAGTGTATTTTATGCTTGGTCGTGTGAACCACACACACACTGAATAAATCTATTTAAATATAAATAATATAAATCTTTAAATACATTTAATTAAAAAAATACACTTACATGTTGACAAGTAGACAAATTTCTACAGGTCTTCAAATCTTAGAGAAATAGAAACTCTTTCGGAAATGCTGGTCAGGAATTTAGATACACAATTATGCCAAATTTTCTTTCAGTTGAATTGATGAGTGCCCTGTGGTTGTATATGTTGTGGCTGTCTACTATACACGGACTGCTATATTAGTCTGGCAACATATTACAGCGGTTGTGAGAACACATTGCAATTTAATTTTATGTTGATTGACAATCCCGCATCAATGGGTGATACATGTAAAGAACATGGATGTAGCGTTGCTAGACATTTAGCAATGAAGTCCGCTCAAACCATTGTTAAAGGGACCGTCTTGAACTTGCTATGATGTATGAACAAAGCTCATTGTTGAAGGTCTCATTGTGACTTCAAGAGAAAAACGTTGTTCCATTGCTTTGGTTTTACCATGTATTTGAAGAGACTTTGTCTTACGTGCATTTACTCCATTTAATTTCATTTATAACACAAAAATTAGTGATTTCCTATTTAAGAGCTAAAGCTTAATAATAAGCTGCAATTACAATTATTTATTTTTTTATATTATGAATTTTACCTTTTAGGGCAGGATTTCCAATAAGCAGTTATAAAGCCCAAGTATTCTCTTTAACAGAATCTTAAGGACTGTTTTGAAAATCGCAAGTTAACAATTAAGTTTCGTACGGGTATTGACCTTTTTCGCTAAGTTATTTCATTTTTTGTACTTTTAATGCCCGGAAATCGAAAATTGGGAAGTATTCGAGTATGTGTCTGTCCGTTGTGCATCCCCTGTTCAAAGCATTAATTTTTGAACTCATTATCTTGAGATTGGCATGTGACTTTATCTGATGAAAACCAAAAGTTGGTTAAAAGAGGAAATTGACAAAATATAATTTCATATTTTATGTGAAAATTTATCAGGGAAAGGTTTTTTGTCATTGCATTACAACCTTTTTTCTTGGTAAATTTCCCGATACTCTCAAACGAGTCAAAGACAAGTAATTTTTTGAAATTCTTGTTAGAAACCATGCTTTTTGGATGATTTTTTTTGTCAAAACTAATATTGCCCTTGGTTAGATTTCAAAAATTTCTGGTTCCAATTTTGGAAAATTTCCTGATACTCTCAAAGACCAGTTATTTCTTAGAATTCTTAGTAACCACATCGTAAAATAGGCCAAACTATAATGAAAGTGGAGTGAGCAGGCGACACAACAGGTTCCGCGGAACCTTTACGAATTATTCATATTAATGGAACAATTTCCAAATCTTTTATCGAGTTTTACGGGGGAGGGTTCAGTTTGTTGTTTTGGATCCTAAAAAGGTATAATAAAAGTTGAAATACTTTTGTTTGTAGTTCAGTTGAAAGTTCAATTCAAGACTTTCGATAACCTTTAAGAAAGACCTCACGTTTCGGTTTTGATTTCTTTGTCATTTGTGACCTTCTATGGTATTTTGCTGCTTTTAAGTGTGTGGTAAAAAGTTATTGTATTATTATTCGATAATATTTCCCCCCGTGCATTTGCAGAGCTATTAGTAGGGAATGTTAGCTATCAGTGTGATGTAAAGAATAAAGAGATATATTTGTTCAAGTGCATTATGAAAAGTTATTGCTTGCTTTAGGTGGATATTAATATTGCTTTAAAATAATTTCTTTTCTTGATGAGATGAATGTATAGCATAACTATATGAGGAATTCACCGAGATATATAAACGTTCCCATGACAATTGGGGGACGACACGTTCAAATCAAAGCTCCGATGGAACTGAATCGCGAGGCCCTGAAAATCTACATGTGGCAAAACTTCGTAGTCATCCAAAGAACTGCTGCATACGTCTGCATGTATTAAGTTATTCCGTACTACGTCAAAATAATCGGATTGTGTGATTTCCCATGTCGATTTCATTGCTATAAATATATGCAATACACTGTCACAGGTATAAACAAATGTTATTTTCATCTTTGACAAATTACTGAGCGACAGGTTCGTTGATCCGAGACGCAATATAAAAGAACGAGTAATTTGAACAACATGCATATTGTTTTCAATTTAATAAGACAACACCGTATTCAACTCAAGAAAATGAAGAAATATAACTTAAAAACACAATGTATACGATTTTGAAAGAAACTTAATTTGCGTACTATATTTTATCGGAAGCACGAAGATCATCTTTTAGAGCAGTTAATAGGCTTGAAGCCCCACGTGATTTTTTCTTGTCATATTAACATCTCTCCGCCATTTCATGGCTTCGAGAAAAAAAAAGAGTAATTATTTTCAATAATATAATTTTGATTTTGTAGGAAGATGTTCCAGAAGAAAACCTTGAAAGTAAGTCTTTTTTCATGTTTTGAAATCATAATATAGTATTTATGGTTGTTTTTGCATTTTTTTTTAATGTTCGCTTTAGTTTGCGGTTTTTGTTTTTGATGTCGAGAATTTTAATTTATATACATTATACGACTTTATACAGTAAATGTTGAGAAATCTCAAATAATTAAGTGAATGAAAATTAATTCAAACTATTTTAGAAAAATCGCCAGATTTGTGCACTGCATTAATTGCGACTTAAACAGTTTAACTTTCTTACCAGCCCTTGAATAACGTGGCAAAAAGATAAGTTGATATTAGTATATATGTAAATCAAAAAGATAAGTTGATATTAGTATATATGTAAATCTGTATATGAAGTGCATGATTCATGCAAAGACAAAATCTCTTCCCGAAACCATAGGAACTTTTTTTAAACATTTTAATTGTAGACCTAAATATTCTAAGCATTCCTGGAAGAATAAATGAACATTTGCATAAATGTTTCTATCGAAGATAATATCATAATGTAATTAAGCATGCAATAATTAATTTTAAAAAAAGCGCCAAACCAAAAAAAAAATGAGGAGAACAAACGTATGGCTTGCCTTAAGATTTAGTTTTGCAAGATCAAGAGAAACTGAATATTCTCCTAATTACAATTCAGCAGCTTTCCTTCGTGGTCTCTCAGTTTGAACGACAATAAATTGTGCAAAGAAAAGGCAAAAACTTTTAAATATGGGACACGATTTTTATTATGTAACAGTGTTGTCGTCAAAATCTACATAGATATTTGGTACCAAACCTTATCGAGACATGTCAAGCAGTAAAATAGCAAAGGCAAGAGTTCTATAGACATTTTCAAAGTCTCATAAACAAATAATTTTTTTCCCAAAAATAGTCATAAATTTAGAAAACAAAGACAATACGGTGAATTCATTAAATCATGATAGGATGCCACAATTGCTCTGAAGAATCATGAATTTAAATAAAAGCTAAATAATAAGTTATAAGCTATGCAGCAATCATAATACAGCAAAAAGCACGACAACTTAAAAATGAAATTTCAAAGATGTTGCAAATATGATGAGATTTTTAAGTCGTCAAATTTTTTTAATTTTCAAATTTCATCCGACAGGCATATGTTTGATAAAAAATGGCCGCAAACGGAGAACTTTTAGATCTCCTAGAATAATTTACGAAAGAATATGGAGTAAATGAACATGAGATCATACCACATATTTAACTCCAACTGCAATTAATTTTAATGAGCTGTATGGCCATTTCGGAAATTAATTCCTCATCAGCAGCACTAGAACCCAAACACAGGAAATCCACAACTTCAAAAAATGTTTATAATGCATAAAACCAAACGAAATCCGAATAATCAGTATTATCAAATAAATAGCTAAGGACAAAACTACGATAGAGGAAGTTAATCCTAAGAATTTAAAATTCATATCAAAAGAAAGTACACACATGAGATATAACCTCATGTACAAGTACACCATATCTAAGAAAAATAAAGAACATACATCTCAAACACGGGGAATTGTTTTTCCAACTCGACACTGCATTAAAAAACAAACTCCTGTATTAAATATTTTACGAAAGGATATTGAGTAAATGAACATGAGACCATAACACATACGTCAACTGCAATTAATTTTAATGAGTGTATGGCCATTTCGGAAATAAATTACTCATCAGCAGCACTAAAACCCAAACACAGGAAATCAAAAACTTTTTAAAAATGTTTATAATGCATAAAGCCAAACGAAATCGGAATACTGGAGTAGTATCAAATATATAGCTAAGGACAAAACTACGATAGAGGGAGTTAAACCTTAGAATTCAAAATTCACATCAAAAGAAAGTGCCCACATGAGACAAATCTCATATATAGAAATTTCTTTAACTGCTATACGAGTTAGAAATTAACTTGGTCAACCCTGTTCTTTGGTAGCACTTCAAAATTATGTTCGGTTCATGGTACAACGTAAAACAAAAAGAGATCCATTTCTAGAATTAAACACTTTGATAAAAATAATAAATTCAGGAAAAGTTATGATATCATAACGGACTTAATAATATTTACTATGTTTCAGTGTGTTTTGTTAGTTTGTTTTGCTAGATCTCTTCGTTGTCATTTTTCGGGAATCGGAATTGAAAATTTTATTTCCTCGGGATTCCGGGAACATACCCCCTCTTACCCACCCTCCTTATATTATATTATTTGTGTTGTTCATCAATATTTTTGTGTGTATAATATGTTGTATTTGTTTGATCCAAAATTGATGTAATTTGTAAATAAACTTATTCAATATTTTAAAACTTTTTAATATATACAAGTCGTACATTTATTATTATAGTATTAATAAATGGGTTTTTCCATAATGGCCCTGTTATGTGTTCGAGGTCTGTAATAATGGCCTGAGGATAGCTGTAATTGCACGAAGCAACGCCGAGGGCCATTACAGCACCCGAAGGCCATTACATGTGTATTACAGACCGAGGACACATAACAGGGCCATTATGGAAATACCCATTTCTTAAAACTTTTATTAACCAGTTTAATTGACTTAAATAGATTGATAAGTGAATGTAAATGTATATAAAATAATTTTCTGAAATTCATTTTTTTACATGAAAAGTCGTTTGTGGGATCACATATCTGAAACAAAAAAGTTGCTATACAAGATTTTACCCTGCTAAAGTACAAAAAAAAACTTTATTTTTAAAAAAATCAAAGAATTATGTATATCATTTAATCCGTTGTGATGGAATGAGTAAAACGAGAGGTCACAAGTAGGGTCAAATATCTGAAACAAAAAGTTTCTCCATACAGCTGGATTGAGATTTACCCCAATGGACAAAAAAAAACTTTTTTGAAAAAAAATCAAGAAGAGATGTATATTTTCGGATCTCTTATGATGAGATGATTAAAATGAGTGGTCACAAGTAGGGTCAAATATTTGAAACAAAAAAAAAATATTCTCCATACAGCTGGATTATGGTTTACCGCTGAAGTACAAATTTTTTTTTTCTCAGAAAATCAAGAAAAGATGTATTTTTTCGGATCTGTTATGATGAGATGATTAAAATGAGTGGTCACAAGTAGGGTCAAATATTTGAAACAAAAAAAAATATATATACAGCTGGATTATGGTTTACCGCTGAAGTACAAAAAATATTTTTTTTAGAAATGCATTTTCGGATCCCTTATGATGAGATGATTAAAATGAGTGGTTACAAGTAGGGTCAAATATTTGAGGAAAAAAATATTCTCCATACAACTGCATTAGGGTTTACCGCTCTGAAGTACAAAAAAAATGTTTTCTTCATAAAATCAAGAAAAGATGTATCTTTTCGGATTCCTTATGATGAGATGATTAAAATGAGTGGTCACAAGTAGGGTCAAATATTTGAAACCAAAAAAAAATATTCTCCATACAACTTTATAAGGGTTTACCGCTGAAGTACAAAAAGAAGTATGGTCTATTTCTTGAACATAAAACTACATCGGGTAAAATTGATAAAAGTAAATAATGGTATGAACTGAATGCAGTTTCTTTACTTCTGTGTCACGTGGTCAATAATGGCCCTGTAATAATGCCCGGTTTTCTGGCTGTAATGGCCCTGCTTTGGATCTCGTAATAACCGACTGTGAAAATTTCTCCCTGATAATAAATAGGCATTTTCTATCATATTGTATTTAGCTGGTTAATAATATCATTTATTTTGTGGGAACGATTTAATAAACACTTTATGCATATGTTTTAACATTGCTTGTCACTCTAACAATGGCATACAAGTTGTGCAATCACTATACTAGCCCTCTGTTTATCCTTTACCTTAGACGAATATATATATAATTGATTTTAAGGACTCGTATAAGCACATTACCCGCTTATCCAGAGTTTTCAGTAAACCGTTCAAGTTCGTCGGGCTTCTTAGACGATATATATATAATGCACTTTTTTAAGACTTCCAGGGATTAGGTTTTGATCTGTCGTATGCTCGATATGGGTCTCACATTTTTGATAAATCTTACGTTTTTAGTGATGTATGGAAATTTGTAATCCACTAGAGAACCAAGAGAAAGAAGACTTTCACTATATTAAGGTCTGATAGAATATTTGTGCATTTCTATCTTGAATTGACTGTCTTGATAATGGAGTTATGCAGTGTTCGACGATGATATTGTCGATGCTAGGGGCCGTCTTGAACTTACTATGAGTTGTTATTGCATATCAGCTAAACATTTTGACATTTCATTGGTTTAATACTGGTCGGCTGACATACAGAATTCTGCAGTATGGAAAGCACCGGTCCGATTTTCTGATATTGACGGTCAATATCGGCTGGAAATCGGACCGGCGGGTTTGAGATGACTTTACAATTATAGAACGCATTTTAACTTTTAAGTAAATCAATAAATGCCAACAAACAACAATAGTCACTAATTGTCAATGATTTTGATCAAATATGGTACATATTATTTTTACAAATGTTCAAAAAATAACAATTTGAAGTTAATCCATTGAAAAACAGTTTAAATAAGGGACTTGATTTTTAAAGATCAATCTTGTTTTTTTGTTAAATAATTAAAACTTTTAACATTTAAGCAGCTGTGGCTTTAGGTATGTCCTTTTTATTGTTTTATATATATAATCATTTGTTTATTGCTATGATATTCTTAGCTTTTTTTGTTTTTTGTTATGGGTTGAATAAAACATAAGCTCAGTGCCTTATTTTATACTATAGAACGATTAGTATTTCTTCAATGCAATAAACACAATAGTAAATGACATTGATGGCAATATCACAAAATTAAGATTGCCCTCGGGTTGTGATATGGACCAGGAAACTGATTTGATCCTCGCCTTCGGCTCGGGCCATATCAATTTCCTGGTCCATATCACAACCCTTGGGCAGCCTCAATTTTGTGATATTGCCTTCAATGTCATTTACTATTGTGTAAAGAGTGTTAGCTCTTTGTTGACTACCTCATGATGACTTCAAGATTAAAAACAATAATGAAACATTTGCTCAATCTTCCCATGTATTTATAGGGATTTTTCCAATGTACATTTACTCCATATCCCTTTATTAGTTCATTATTTATTTAACGCGTTTGTTTGAGGTTGAATTAATGAACATGGCATAATTGTGATAAAATCTTAATAACAATAATGTGCTTTTCTGCTCGTCCATAGCCGGAGTCATACAGAAAATACTTCGTTCACAACAATTTGAAAGACGAAATGTCTTGTTTAGTCCAAAAACTTATTTAATTCTGTATATTTTGACAGGATTGGAAGAGTTATACTATATGTTTTGTACAGACGGCTCACAACTCCTTACTAGGGATGGATTGGTATCTGTTTTACAAGGGTTATATCTTGATCCCACAAATGCAATGATAGAGTCACTGTATGCTGAGCTCAATAAGCAAGGCAACGGTTAGTATGAAATTATTCCTATTTTTTTTACTTAATTTCAATTAGAAATAAATCGATCTATGAAAGTAAAATAAACGCAATGAAAAAAAAATACATGTATAACACAAGTCCATCGACAAACGATACAAAAAAGGAGTAAAGAGGAAATTCCAAATTCAAAAATCCATTTCAATTGAGACAGCATGAAAAAGACAAAAATGAACAAAAATGAAAAAGAACGTCACAAAGCTAAAGCACTAACATTTTGAACCCCTAAGAGTATCATCAGGTGCTCCGGAAGGATGGATAAGCATGACCATCGCCAAGATTGGCATCCGTCATACTTCCAGTCTGTCACAGTCGGTATTTGTCAGTCTGGTAATAAACTCTGGATCTACTTAAAGATATGTAACGGTCTATCATACCATGGTGACGACTTCTGTAGTGACAATTTCAATAGTGATTGAACAGAACTTTGATTTTAAGACAGTAATTTCGTTTTGTTGACAAAATCGCTGAAAAACCTACAGGTACGACAATAGAGAATGAGTTGTTATATGTAAAAGCTATATGCCGGTGATGTGGGAATATCAATACTAAAATGGAAAGTTTACTATCACTATGACTATTGGAAAGTCGAAATCACCACAATGAAATGTCAATGCTGACGATGGTTTTGCAGTTCAACTTAGATTGCAGTTAGCAATCAGATCCGAGAGTGTAAGCTTAATTTAATAGAACATTTAATTTATTTTGTAAAGAGAAACAGAACTGATGCATTTTTCCACATATTGTCATATTGGACAAATTGTCGATTATGTGGTTTTTTTTTGGAAACATTTTATAATTTCACTTATTATATCCACGATCCCTAAGGAAGAAGTATACCGACAATTTAGAAAGGGGTATAAAGTGATCCATACGTTCATCCGTCGAAGCTGTTCATTTCCAGGTGGTAAACAGGAAACGCTTTTACATAGTTTTCAAAAAAGAGAACGCTTTAACAAAAAAATTATCCCATACTACTATAATAAAGATCAATTTTAATCTTTAAAAAGTGTCCGACAGATGTGCGCGTCATCCAAGATGACCACCAGTAGGGAACCAATTTAAAATTGGGTTCCATTGGAAAACCATTTTCTGAAACTACATGGATATTAAACAATAATTAATTACAATGGTTATTTGATAGTCCCAAAAGATAGAGCTGCTCAGCATGACTGCTGGTAGGAAACATAATTTAACATTTGGCATCAAGGATTCTTTTCTCTGAAACTACTTTGCATTAAAAACTCACACTTGAAAGCAATTACCCTTCAAAAATTTTGTGCGGCAGGTCTCGATCTAAACCAAGATGGCCGTCTGCAAGAAACTCAGTTTACCGTAAACCGTATGGGAAAGTCATTTACACCCCCTTCTTAAACCACTTTGCCATATTGAACAAAACTTACTGACATTAGTCATTTGATTTCATACATAGTTCCCTTCAAAAGAGGTGTCCGTCCACTATGGCTTCCAATGAGAACATAGTTTCACATTGAATACTAAGGGGAAAATTATTCATAATTCTCCTCTGAAAAACAATCCAACTAGAACCAAACTTAGTCATAATGATCCATTTAGAACCAAACTTAGTCACAATGGTTCTTCGATGGTCCCTTAATGTCTAGTAAGTCTGCATCTCATCCAAGATTGCCACACTAGTTCAACGTTAGATCAAATGGAAAAACGATTCATATATCTTTTCCTCTGAAACGACTAGAACCAAGTTAAGTTACAATTGTTTTCGTATTGTTTTTTATTTTCTTCGTCTTCAACATGGCCTCCAGCTGGGAACAAAGCTTTACAATGGACTCTATTGAGAAACATTCAAAGATCTCCTCTAAAAAAATGACCATTTAGTACCAAACTTATTCAAACGGTTTTAAAAAAGATGGCCTGCGAGTCTGCACATATAGTCCAAGATGGCCACCAAAGGGTATATATTTTACATTTTACTATATGGAACACAATTAAAACAATTCTTTTATCAAACACTTTATCCAGTCGGAACCAAACTTGGTTAAAAAGTTCTAGGGTAAAGAACTTTCAAAATTGGTTTGGACAACCAATCCAAAATGTCTGTCAGCGGAGTATCTAGTGAAACGTTGGCCCCATAAGAAAATAATTCCAAGATCTGCTCTAGAACAAACCTCGCCATATCTTGTAAAACTTAACCACAATGGTCTTAGATTGTGTCTCTCTCTCAGGTTCTCGCCTCATCCATGATGGCTTCCAGTTGGGAAAATAGTTTTCCAATGGACCCAGTGAAAAATACATTGAAATATCTTTTCATCCTATACTATACTTGGTCATTAACCAAACTGAGTCACAAAGGTTGTTTGGTGCGTTCTTTAAAGAAAGATGTCCTGCAGATCCACACCTCATCTAAGATTGCAACAAAAAAAGGACATATTAATAAATTAGAGGTCTACTAACTAAGTAAAAAATATACTCTTTTTGGACTTTGTCCGACATGGTCAAGGTGAGCGATACAGGCTCTTCAGGGCCTCTCGTTCTTTGATGAAAAATCATCCAGGACTTTTTCGACAAAATGAAACTTATCATCATATATTTGCAGACGCTACTATCAATAAATTTGAACTGATATCGTGGATGAAGGGCAGATGGCCACGGAAAGAAGAAATACAAAAAAGACTCTTCTCTTCATTAGACGTTTTGTTTGGTGCTGATTCAGAAAATCCCTCAAGTGATATGAGACGCTTAAAAATTCCTCTAAATGGACTCATGGAGGCATTACAAAATGCAGGGACTGAACCTCTCGATAAAACTCAAGCAGATATCCTTAGAGGACAACTTGCAGCAATAGATACTTCTGGAACAGGGATATTAGATGGAAAAGGTAATATCCAATAAAATGACTTCTCAGGATTTTTATGTTTTTATTAATCCACATGTATATATGTTACGGTAAATTTGTAAAATCAGTATTTTGTAAAATCTCTGAAATAATAAGGGATTTGTAAAACCATTGACTATTTTAGTGATTTTATAAAATCTCCGCAATTGTCAGGAATTTTGTAAAATCCCTGGAAATCTTGTTTGGGTTTTTAAAAAAATACTGATTAAATAGACTGTTCTTTTTTGTGAAAGATGTTGGTGTACTTAAACAATCAAACACTTAGTTAATATGCAACAATGATATATTTATAAATTGCCAGATTTTGCACAAAAATGTTACGGCAATAATTTCCCTTCATTCCATATTAAACTACATTTAAAAGAAATATTGTAGTCATTTCTTAAATTGTACAATTTAACCCAGAACCTTATGCAGTTTAATAGTTTATTTGAGCAATGTTCTTACCCGTACTTTTAAATTGTGGCATGTGATTGTAGTTCCTGGTCATTGTAGGTGTTTGCTGTTTTCCTGTTTTTGTAATTTCAAAGAATAAATTATTTAAAACAATTCAGAATTTAGGACGACTATTTCTTACTTATGTAAAAAAAGTATTCGGTCAAAATTTTATTGCCTTGTAGATTGGGACCAAAATACTCAATATTTTACAATTTATATGAAATGGCGATTTGAAAACCTGAGATAACATAATGCAGAAAAATAAAAAAGTATATTTATTAATCCGTTTTATTTGTCATTCGCATACATAGTAAAACTTGATTTAGGCATAATTTAGTAAGTTCGAAAATGCCCTAAACTAGCACGATATCTTCATGAGATGTCATTTTAGTTCTATTCCTAGCCGTTCAAAGTATTTTTTAATATAAAATGACAATGTGTCAGTGGTCATTTACTCTGTATCTGGGTTTCACTGCATTGTCTCTTTAAAAACTGTTTTAATTTAAGCTTTCCGGGATATAAAATTTCATAAGATTTACTGCAAATTTTTTGAATTTTTACATTCTTGTCATTCCATAAATCAGAATCCCTAGAGTGGAGAAACTGATTTTAGATTTTCATCCAATTTCATCCAATTAAAAAAAAATCAGCATAAGCGGGCGAATTTTTTATAATTTATGGTAAAAATACTGTATATTTTGACAAAAATTGTCAATATGTCATGGAGGGGATGAGAATCTAGGGTATTTTTTTTTATAATTGCATAAACAGTGTTTTCAAGTGTGAGATGACTCATATACAAATTTCAAAGAAGACAATAGTAGCTGCATGTTTTCTCTTCTTTCTGTTGATAGCTAAGAATAATTTGGATTATTTGCCTTGTCAAATATTCATTTTAGTTTCCCCTATTGACTGAAAAGATTTCAAGAGTATAAAACTGTCCCTCGTTTACAACATTGATTCCGGTACCATATTGCATTGAACTTTAAATAATCTTAAAAAAAAACTCTGAATTTATTAAAAACTTGAAGTTTTTTCAATGAAGTGTCAATCTAACTTAATCTGATAATTGCTTGTTATAAAAGATGAACAAATTACTCAACACATTCCTTAAACATGATCAGGGAATCAGTGAAAAGACGATTGATTTTTTCAGTGATTTTGTAAAATCACTGGTTTGAATTGGGGATTTTTCAAACCCACTGACCAATTTAGTGATTTTAAAAATTTCCTGAAATTTTAGTGATTTTACAAATTTCCTTATTTTACAAGTTCTGTATTGTTCTTATTGTTTCTCGACCAAAAGCACTGTAGTTATTTACTTTTATAGTGGTTTGCACATTGTAGATGTGCACTTTGATTTTTTCCCAATAATTCCTTTTCAATTTCTTTTTTTAAATTTTTGACAGAATTGAGGTGGCCGGGTCTATCCGTTGCCAACAAGGCCACTGTAACTGTAGTTTCTATGATTTTAAAGATGAACACAAGATCTTTCTGTGACAGCTAAAAAGGAAAATTAAATTGTTGTACTAACATTAGCTATGTGTGATTCCGTTAACCCAAACTCGAAAACTAAGCATCATTTTTGGACCGTTGGCATCAAGCTACGTTACTGATTTCAAGTGATGAGTACTTGTTTTTTTGCTAAATTTTTTATGGTTTTCCTTATTATATGAAATTGAAAATGCTGCTGGTGTGAGGTTACTCCTTTAAACACGTGTACAGCATAACAAAATTTACTGTTTATGCAACTTTGGTATTTTTACTTTTAAATTTAAAAAAAGTTATCAACATTGGGAGATCAACCTTCCCAGTATTTGGATGAAAATCTGATACTCACTCAACCCTGGCTTATTTCTAAAATAAAGGTATGTCCTTGCTGTCATCTCAAATCAGCGAAAAATGACTGTTAGAAATGTAATGTCAAATAAATATGTTGTGTTCGGCATTCACATTCAGTGCCGACTAGGTGTTTCATTCAATATGCGAATAATTTTCGGACATAGTTGAATATTGAGAATTGTGGGAAATGCAATGAAAAACTTGAAGATATGATAAACTGGTAATCAATATCTTTTATGAAGTCCATAATAAAGTCTATTAATGAAAACGAATGAAGTAAAAGTTCTGGTGTTGTCCTTGTAGAGAGCAACGCGTTCATTGTATGGTCATACTCAAAAAACTTGGTGTCTCTGTAAATAACAAAATACCGAAGTCACTCTTAATTTATTTTCTGCATATGCGCATTTCGACAACTTATGTTTCATCAGTGCATATCAAATCAAAACATTGACCGAAAAGCATGAAAAAGCTGATAGAGAACAAATAACTAAAAAGGATCTAAATAGAAAAACCAAAATTAAGCCAAGGACATAGCTATGCCAAATGGAGATCATCTTTAGTAAATAAAAGTTTATATTTAATATGTTGATGGGTTTTTTGGGTAAAACATAAAGATCTGCTTTTATTCATTTTGTCTTTGACTTCAGTAATATGGTCTACTCAGCATTTCAATTGTTTTTGCTATTGTTTCTGTTTTGTTTATAGTTTTCTGTCTTTCTGTTTCTGTTATTTTCTCAATAATGGTTAATCAATCGTAAAAGTTAAATGTTGATCTCAATGGTGTTTAAACGGAAAGGGCCTTTTTAAGTGATCAGGAAGTGGGTCGTCACAAAAAGATGCCAGTCAAAATAGGAAAGGGTGTCGGGCATAAAGTTTTATTTCCTAAATAAAATTGCTATAAAATTGGATTGTTCATAGTAAAGTTCACAGGGGTATTCTTTACCTAATGGTTTGTCTTTTGTCTTAATATAACAGTCAAGTTTAATTGATTGTAACGGTCTATCATTTCAAATATTTGCACCTCAGTAATAAAGAAAAGTAAATTTGAACTCTTAAAAAGTAATTGTTGTAAGGAAACCTTAAGCTCAATTTCAAACCTAACATCTTAAAAAATAAACAAAACTTAGGCAAAATAATTCATGCTTTTCATATTTAATAAAACCTTTGTAGACTTTTGAAACTGAAGCATAACCCTGTCTCGAAAACTAAGCACATTTTTGGATACAGAGTTCATTATCGGACTGACAAACACCGACTGTGACAAAATCGGGCTTTTTACTGGCAATGTGACGTGTGCCAAGCGTGGAGCAGATCATGCTTGCCCTTCCGTAGCACCTGATGATACCTCAGTTTTTGTAGGGCTTTAGTTTTGTGGTGCTCCTGTTCATTTTTGTTTATTTGTTTTGTCTTTGTCATTCTGTCTCAATTGGTGTTGGATATGAATTGCTGTGATTTTGAATTTTTATCCCCGCACTTTCGAAGAAAATTCGGGGATATTGTTATACCCTCCTTCTGTCCGTCCGTCCGTCCGTCACACTTTTCTTGTGACTCAAACTCCTCCTACATTTTTGGATTTAGGGATTTAATTTTGTTGTAGAATTGTTGCATATAGTCTGTAGATTCGCATAAAAACTTTCGGATTTTTGATATTGCTCTTGGTGCAAATAAGAGACCCAAAGATGTCAATTTTTACACATGTGGCATGTGACACAAATTCCTCCTACATTTATGGATTTAATTTTGTTGTAGAATTGTTGCATATAGTCTGTAAATGCCCAATACGCTTTCGGATTTTTTTATCTTTATCTTGGTGCAAACAAGAGGCCCCAAGATGTTAATTTTGACAAAGGCCCAAAGTTGTGGATTTTGACACATGTGGCATATGACACAAACTAATCCTACATTTTTGGATTTAAGGATGAAATCTTTATGCAGAATTGTTTCATATAGTCTGTAGATTTGCAATAAGCTTTCGGAATTATGATTACGGTTCCAACTTTGAAAAATTTCCTGAAAATGTCAAAGACTCATATTTTTTTTTTTGAATTTGAGCATATAATTATGTATTTTAGCAATTGTTTGATACAAAATGTGATTTTGAATAATTAGAATTCTAAAATGCGATTTCAAGTTTGGTAAATTTCCTGAAAGTCTCAAAGACAATTCTACCTAGCAACCATACTAAAATGATTTGGTTTTGTTACGACAAACATTACTAATTGGATTTCAAAAATATTTGATTCCAGTTTTGGTATATTTCCTGCAAGTCTCAAAGACCACTTATTTTTGGAATTCTACCTAGCAATCATACTTAAATACAAAATGTAGTTTGTTTAGTTTAGGACAAACAGCTTAATCAATTTGATTTCAAAAATATTTGATTCCAATTTTAGTAAATTTCCTGAAAGTCTCAAAGACCACTTATTTTGTTGGAATTATGCCTTACAACCATATATCCTTAAATTCTTTTCGCAAAAATAACGACTATCAATAGTTTGATTTCAAAAATATTTGAAAAATTATGCGCATGTTGTAAAACAACTGTTTCCTGCGTCAAACAGGGAAAGCGGGGATAGCTGTCGTTCCGACAACTTCTAGTTGATTTTGAAATTGCTCCTTTCATCATTTTAGCTTCGGTATTCGTTAGCCGATGTATCGACCTTGGTCACCCTACAATTATGAATTGTTACAGAAGTAATTCAAGAATATTCTACTAACTTGCCTTTGTATAGGTCAGTATGTTGCTATATCGATGCCTCTTGTTACAGTGTTATAACTGTAACAGAGTGTATAAATAAAACTTGAAAATTGAAACTTGATTTGAGAGATACATATTGACCGACAGCGAAGCTGGAGGTCGATATTACATCATATTGGGTGGGTCATGTGATCAGTTCTCCACTAATCAAATTTCTCAAACGATATCAAATTAATAATATCAGTTATTTAAAACACCAAAAGATTCCTAATAAAGGATATGTTGAAATCGGAACCTGTGATTAATATAGGGCATTGAAAAATGGAAAAAATGTGGAGGTTTTGTCAGCGGTCAGTGAAAGCAATGCAGTAATATGGTGTAAATTTCAAGACTCGATCCGAAATTGTTAAAAAAGAAACTGAATTACATTTTCTTTGTTGGCCTTAATCTAGCCTTTAAACAGTTATAAATAGTTTTCAAAAGAGGTACATCGAAAAGATATCTCGTTTTTGTTTCAATGCTTTTATGCTTTCTTATCTAGTTTTAGTATTTCATATATTTTCAGACCTCGTGGAATTGCTTTATGGTGACGAAGAGAATGTATCAACTATTGAAAGTACAAGAGGAAGACCGTCCAAGGCAGATTTCACTCCAACAGGAGACCAGTACTGATGGTCATAAAGTTTGGCCGTTTTAAAACATATAACAAAATGTAATTGATATCAAATAATGTCATGAATTTCATGAATAATGGACCTTCACATTTGCAGACTTCAAATAGCGAATTCTTGTGTGAAACTGGATGTTTTGTTATTTAAAAAAAAATGTGCGATCAGTCTTTATAGTTTTATTGAAAGTAAACAGTTTAATCTTACTCTTGTGACTTTTCAAAATTGAACGGCTTTTTGACCCATCCGTTTTCAGCAAAGGGGCTAGAACGGGCTTCAATTTTGTGTTTCTACATATTTGTTTGTAGAACCACTATTATCTAATAATTATTGAAATTAGGTTTTGTATTATACAATTATAGCCTTTGT
Organism: Modiolus philippinarum; assembly: GCA_002080025.1. Classification (NCBI taxonomy): domain Eukaryota; kingdom Metazoa; phylum Mollusca; class Bivalvia; order Mytilida; family Modiolidae; genus Modiolus; species Modiolus philippinarum. Next base: position 10,612 of record MJUU01054685.1, on the reverse strand, counting down.
TTAGGTCAATATGATATTATATCGCCTGACAAATGCATATTGACCGACAGCGAACATCATATTGACCTATTACAAAGGCTACGATGGTTATTTTGTTAATTGAATTGATGTATATTTATTTAAAAACACTTTTGTCATTGCTTAAGTAATGAACATATATTCCATTCCACTATTCTAATTTTGAAATTTTCTTTTATTAGTATTTAAATATGCTCTTGCATATATTTCCTACATTTAAAAAATTGTGATTCATAAACATTTATTTTGGCCTGCTTATCTGAGGTGGATACAAACTAGAAGATGAAGCAAACAAAGACTTTCTTGTTAGGTCTATTTCTGACTAACATAGCCGTTAATCAGTCCTGTTAAATGAAAGGAAATTTTCATTTCGCTTTAGTATGCCTTTATCAATTTCCTGTATCAAATTTTTCATTTATATTGGTTATAATTTAACTATGGAAACTATAAATGAAATAGTTGACAGGAACAAGAATTACTTTTTGAGTTATGTTTAATAATCTGCAATATCACCCATGCAATCATCCGTTTTTTGATATGCCGTTTCTACGCAAAATCACATAATATAAGGGGTCTTGTGATTATGTTCTGCCCAATGGAAAAGCTTCAAAAATCAGAAAACGCACCAAAGGTACGAAAGCCGAGATGTGAATATTTGTTAATTTCATACATAGTTGCATACAAGCACACAAATTATTTTATTACAATCAAAGACTTATAATGGAACTTTTGAGGATGTTTGACTTTGTCCTAACTTGACTAAAAATTTGGCAGGGGTTATAGTCTAGGTGATACATATTGCTGATAGCTGCAAGAAGTCAAAACATTCCAAGTCCCTTTCCAAAAAAACTTTGGGCAGGGGTTCCCCTTAAAATCTAGTTTTTTATTATTGCTGAAATTGTTAAAGTATGTATCAGAACACCTTTTTTTTCTAAATATTTCCATTTTCTAGTTTGGTATACATTGCAACCAAAAGCTCCACTATCCATTGCAAATCATTTCAGACCACCTCTCAAAAAATTTGGCAGGGGTTTCCCTTATAATCCAGGTTATATACATATTGCTGAAATCAAACCATTCCAAGCCCTCCTTTCAAAAAAAATGGCAGGGGTTCCCTTTATAATCTAATTTATACATATTTCTAAAATTGTGAAGAAATATAATTCCCCTTATAATCCAGGTTATATGAAGCAGAATTTTTTTTTCAAAGATTCAGTGTTCTGGTTTGTTGTCAATGGTAACTGAAAGGTCCTCTATCCATTACAATCCATTTCAGACCACCATTCAAAAAAATTAGGGCAGGGGTCCCCCTTATAATCCAGGTTATACATATTGCTGAAATCAAAACATTCCAAGTCCCGCTTTCAAAATTAAGATTTGGCTGGGGTTCCCCTTATAATCAAGTTTAAACATATTTTAAAAATTCTAAAGAAAAATATGTAGCAGAATACTGTTTTTCTAAGATTCAGTGTTCTGGTTTGGTTTCCATGGCAACTGAAAGCTCCACTATCCATTACAACCCATTTCAGACCACCATTCAAAAAAAAAATAGAGCAGGGGTTCCCCTTATAAGTTAGGTAGTATGTATTGCTGAAATCCATTATTTACAAAAAATCAGAATACACAAATGTATTTTTTCTCATCTAAGTTTTTATTTTTACTGCACATTGCAAAAGACACATTAAATTAATTACCTCCCCTTTTTTAATTTTGACTTTTCATTATATCTTATTTTTAAGTTATTGACACCCAAAAAGGTGTGTTGGTGAACATAATTAGAACTATGATATGAATTTACATGTTCTAACAATATAACAAGAGAAGTGGCAGTCGGAAACGACAGCTAATCCCCTCGCCCGTTTATTGAATGTTTGTATAGTAATATAAGCACTCAAGGAAGTTGTAAATGTACCATTCAAGATCTGGCTTGTTACTTAAATCTAAGCAAGTCATGCAAGAAATGTAGTGACCTTATTTCAATCAGGAGCCTCACACCTAAAGCATATGCATCTACTGATGAAAGATTGATCTTCTGCAAAATGTAGTATCTAAAATCAAGACTGTAACACAAACTTTATCCTAAGTCACTCATGCATGAAATGTAGGTCAAACTGACCTAATTCTTATCTGGAGCTTTGTAACTTTACAAGATGCATCTACATACAAAATATTCTTCTTCTATGAGTTGTAGTATCTAAAATCCAAGCTGTAACACAACTTTAACCTAATTCACTAATGCATGAAATGCAGGTCAAAGTGACTCAATTTCCATATAGAGCTTCCTAACTTTACAAGACACCTCTGCATACAAAATATTATACCTCTACAAGTTGTAGTATCCAAGATCTGGACTCTTACAAAAATTTTAACCTAAGTCACTCACGTATGAAATGTAGTTCAACGTGACCTAATGTTTATCTGGAGCTTCTTTATCAGATGCATCTACATATAAAATATTATTCCTCTACAAGTTGTAATATCCAAGATCTGGACTCTTACAAAAACTTTAACCTAAGTCTCTCATGCATGAAATGTAGGTCAAAGTGACCTATTTTTTATCTGGAGCTTCGTAGCTTTACAAGACGCATCTACATACAAAATATTATTCTTCTACGAGTTGTATCCCAGATCTGGACTCTTACACAAAAAATAACCTAAGTCACTCATGCATGAAATGTAGGTCAAAGTGACCAAATTTTTACCTGGATCTTCGTAACTTTCCAAGACGTATCTACATACAAAATATTATTCCTCTACGACTTGTAGTATCCCAGATCTGGACTCTTACAAAAACTTTAACCTAAGTCACTCATGCATGAAATGTAGGTCAAAGTGACCTAGTTTTTATCTGGAGATTTGTAACTTTACAAGATGCATCTACATACAAAATATTACTCCTCTACAAGTTGTAGTATCCCAGATCTGGACTCTTACAAAAACTTTAACCTAAGTCACTCATGCATGAAATGTAGGTTTGTGTGACCTAATTTTTATCTGGAGCTTTGTAACTTTACAAGACGCATCTATATACAAAATATTACTCCTCTACAAGTTGTAGTATCCCAGATCTGGACTCTTCCAAAACTTTAACCTGGGTCACTCATGCATGAAATGTAGGTCAAAGTGACTTAATTTTTATCTGGAGCTTCGTAACTTTCCAAGACGCATTTACATACAAAATATTATTCCTCTACAAGTTGTAGTATCCTAGATCTGGACTCTTACAAAAATTTTAACTTAAGTCACTTATGCATGAAATGTAGGTCAAAGGGACCTAATTTTTACCTGGAGCTTCGTAACATTCCAAGACGCATCTATTCCTCTACGACTTGTAGTATCCCAGATCTGGACTCTTACAAAAACTTTAACCTAAGTCACTCGTGCATGAAATGTAGGTCAAAGTGACCTAATATTTATCTGGAGCTTTGTAACTTTACAAGACGCATCTATATACAAAATATTGTTCCTCTTAAAGTTGTAGTATCCCAGATCTGGACTCTTCCAAAAACTTTAACCTAAGTCACTCATGCATGAAATGTAGGTCAAAGTGACTTAATTTTTATCTGGAGCTTCGTCACTTTACAAGACGCATCTACATACAAAATATTATTCCTCTACAAGTTGTAGTATCCCAGATCTGGACTCTTACAAAAACTTTAACCTGGGTCACTCATGCATGAAATTATGGTCAAATTCACCTATTCTATATATCAACCTCAAGTACTCCTCAAGATGCATCCATGCACAAAACTTTGTCCATTTACGACTAGTTATTCAAAAGATATATGGTCTTAAGTTTGAACGGACAAATGGACGAACGGACTAACGGACGAACGGACGAAACGCTATATCCCTTCCCCAACTTCGTTGGGCGAGGGGATAATAAAGGGCTTCGCTGAGCACAGCATGATACGACCGCAGCATGTCGACCACTGAAATTTTAACAAGTGTAAACTAAAATGAATGTGGACACAGTAATTTGCTGGACACAATAAGGACATTGACACAGTAATTAACTGGTCACAAACTAGTGAAAATAGAAATTAGCCCTTTTAATCCCTTATTTATAGGATGTCGTATATATGTAAGAGCTAAGCAAAATCTGTTGACTACCACCTAAAAGCTTACATCAAGAGAAATCCAAG
>MJUU01054682.1:25348-45695 GCA_002080025.1 Modiolus philippinarum | reverse complement strand
TACTGATACTCCATGCAAAATTGCAGAAGGCACGGATACATGGTCCCTAAGAAAAATGTGACAAAATTTTTTGTGATGCAGACGTGGACGACGACACGGACGCGGCAAATAGTGATCCCTATATGTTGCAACTGCGTGAACGCAGGCGACACAAAAGGACAAATCAAATTTTTTGAGTAAGAAGGTAAAGGTCAAGGTCACATGTATTAACAAATGGTTTCCTCACCATAATTTTAGAGGGACTTTAAATAACACTTACATAGTACAAAAAATACCGAAGTTGCATAAAAACAGTAAATTTCGTTATGCTGTACACGTGTTTCAAGGAGTAACTTCTCATCAGCAGCATTAAAATCAAATAATATGGAAAGCCATAATCCAAAAATAGTCCAAAAAGAAGTACTCATTTCCAAAAATATCAAAATAGGAAGCCAAATCCAGTACCAAGGACATCCACCGAGAGCCATACACGGAAGCCTCAGTATTTTAAGTGGTTAGATTTTTGATAAAAACAGTAAATTTCTATAACACGCAAGGTAAAAGCTATACTGATAAGGCAGACAACTCTTGATTTCGGATTCTGCATCTAAAAAGTTAAGATCATATGTACTTACAGAAACAGAAAATATCAGCTAACAAGAGGCTCTCAAGAGCCTGTATCGCTCACCTGGGTCCTATGCAGCACTATAATTCCAAATTGATGGTCCATCTTTGGTGGTGTATGTACATAAAAATCAGAAACTTTTTATAAAATTAAATTAAAATTGTTTAAGCAGTTTCAGAGAAGATCTTTTAAAAGGGATGGCTCTGGCATCTGAATATCTGTCGCCAGAAAAATTGCCAACTTGTATTTTTTGTCGCCAATTGCAAAAATTTGGCGCCAATTAGGAAGCACCCTATTGATTTTCTAGGATGGAACTTTTGTGCTGTCTTTCTTCCACACTAAATGAATAGTTCTATTTGTTATTCTTTTGTTTTTAGTGGTACAAATTTTACTATCATTTACATGCTTTCCTGTTTCGGTTAGTTAAATTATTTCCTTCAATCTCAAAGATGTTAATGTTTCATCTGTGGAGAGATGTTTTGACTCCCCTTATGATGATGGATTTTTTTTTCATCAGTTACATGATTCACTGCCTTTATTATTGGTGCCACTTTGAAGATTCGCAAAGTTCAGCAGATATGTTCAAGTCTCTTCTGCATTTATCAACTGTTTGGTTTAGTTATATTGCAATATGTTGGTCAGGTTTCAATTAAGTATTATAGATCAATAAAAGTTTTAAACAAAAATTTATTTTGCAATTATTTGCATATAGTTTGTTTAACTTCAATATAATTTCTTTAAAGTAGTAATTTTTCATTTTAATAGAATTGATATACAACTTTTAGTAAAAAGAAACACTCAAAGGCCTCTTTAATTTCGTTTTCACAACATAGAAAAGGGGAAGTAACTCAACTTCATAATTACATAATTTCATTCATTTGTTTTCATGAACATTTATGGAAATAAGAAGTGATATTATTATGAAGAGTATAAAATAGTAATGCATAAAAACTCTTTCAATTCCTTTGATTGGGCTTGTCTGTCACAAGTCATTTTGGCATGTGCACAGGTAAGTCACTTCAAAGGGTAAACACATTGATTGACAGGTAATGTAATCAACAGATGACCAGAAATAATCAGTAGACTGCAAATATTATCGCCGGAGGCTATTAATTGACATTAAATTAATTACCTATGATTATTTTATCAACAAAAATCATGAAAGGAATCAACTAGGCACTGTGAAAAATTAAGAATAGCAGAAAGTTGATTTTAAAAACGTTGTCGCCAAAAAAATCGCCAGGAATGATTTTTTGTCGCCCGAATGAAAATGATAACGCAAATTGCGACATTGGCGAAGCCCAGCGTGATCCCTGCTTTTTACGCATTTCCCATCGGGTCCTATGTTAAACTAAGTTTTGCCACTGGTGGCCATGTCGGATTTAAAGACGGATCAGCACCAAAGTAACAAACTTGGTCAAAATCTCACAAGTTTCGTTAATGCATGTTTAAATTGAATCAATTCTGTGGTTTTCTATTATATCTTTGTATGCATTTCCCTTAGGGTCTAATTCATTGCTGGAGGCTGTATTGGATGATGGATCAGCACAGAAAAACAACACTTGGTCAGCTTCTCATAAGCATCATGTTTGCAAAGTTTTGTTTTAATCTATTCAGCAGTTCTCTAGAAGAAGATTTTCTGTTAAATTAAGTTCAAAGCTGGTGACACTTGGTCAGCACCTGACACACAGGCACTTGGGGTCAGGAGTCTAATAGTAAAGAGGTGAGAATAGGGTTATGTCTATAGTGTGGAAACTGTTTGCACATGCGCAGGAGGGTATGAATAACGATATTTTACAACAAAATAATAATAAAAAAAAAATCCTGGCCCCAAGTGCCTGTGACCTGACAGGCATCATTCATGCCATGTTTGATTTAAATCCATTCAGTAGTTCTCTAGAAGATCTTTGTGCGCATTTCCCATAGGGTCCAATGCTGTGGGTCATATACAATGACGGATCGGCACCTAAGTAAAAAAACTTAGTCAGCATCTCATAAGCGTTATCAATGCCAAGTATGGGTTAAAGCAATTCAGTGGTTCTTAAAAAGAAGTTCTTTGTATGCATTTTACAACTGGGTCCAATGTTAAAATTCAGTTCCCAGCTGGCGGCCATGTTGGATGACGGATCGGCACCAAAGTAGTAACACTTGGTCAGCACCTCATAAGCATCATTCATGCCAAGTTTGGTTCAAATCCATTCATTTGTTCTCAGAGAAGAAGTCCTTTGTATGCATTTTCCGATAGGGTCCGATGTTGAAATAAAGATCCCTGCTGGCGGCTATGCTGGATAACGGATCGGCACCAAAGTTACAACACTTGGTCAGCACCTCATCAGCAACATTCATGCCAAGTTTGGTTCAAATCCATTTGATGGTTCTCAAGAAGAAGTTCTTTGCATGAATTTTCCCATTAGGTCAAATAGTAAACTAAGTTCCCCGCTGGCGGCCATCTTGAAAGAGGTCTGAAACTTGAACGTGTTCAATAAAATATAGTCCTTAACATGCTGAACATTTTTGCAATTTAAACTTGACCTCTATCTCGAAGCGTTTTTGAAATATAGGACAAATAGGAAACAAGTGATGACCCTAAAGGATGTCTCGCCTGTCCCTGCTGGACTGTAAATTGATGTAAAATCTAAGTGAACTAATCAGAAAAGTGAACATGCTCACTAGACTGTGAAATTGAGGTCAATGGANTTTCTTCAAAATATCCATGTGGGTAGATCTTAACATGCTGAACATTTTTGCAATTTAAGCATAACCTCTATCTGTTATAGTTTTTTTAATAAAAAATAAAAAAAACATCAAAATTTTGAAAATTTTATGGAAAAAGGGCAATAACTCTTAGACGGGAAATCAGATTTTCTTCAAAATTTCAGCATTGGTAGATCTTCTCATGCTGATCATTTTTACTCCGTGTCAGATTTTTGATATCTGTAACGGTTTTTGAGTTATTTGCCAAAAACTGTAATTTACCCCATGTTCTATTTTTAGTAACGGCAGCCATGTCGTTTGACCTAAGACATACAAAATAACAAATTTGAAACTAGATACCCTAGTGATGATTCAGTTAAAGTTTGGTTTTGTTTGACCCAGTGGTTTCAGAGGAGAAGATTTTTGAAAGTGAGCTAACGACGGAAGGACGACGGACACCAAGTGATGGCAATAGCTCACCCTGGCATAGCCAGGTGAGCTAAAAATTGGTTTCAAAGGGAAAAATACAAGGTATGTAGATTTATACAGTGAGTAGTATGTTAAAATATTTGAACAAGAAGCCCTAAAGAGCCTTAATAACCAACCTGGGCCATGGCCAACATAGACACTTTTTAAAACATAGCTACCAATGCTACTATTGGTGGTCATCTTGGATAAGTTGGGATATTTCAAATACTGTTTTGAAGGGTACAATTTAAGGACCAATGTGACTAAGTTTAGTTTTAATTGGGCTGATTGCACAAGATCTTTTAACATGTTTTCTATTATGTCCAATGTCAAGATATATCCCCAGCTGTTGGCCATCTTGGAACATAGTTAAATACCAGACTCTATCCAAGTCTGGCTCTTAATGAATGACTAGTTTTTTCTCACAAGAGTCTGATATTAAACTATATACCCCACTAGTGATCATCTTGGATGGGGTGTGGATCTGTCAGATACAATTTTTAAAGAAAATCCCCTTAGACTATTTGGTCATGTCTTGTAACAGTTTTTAAATAAGACCACCCCAGGGCCACGATAACCAAGCCTGGTTCCAAGTGGATTCAGAGAAGAATATCTTTACGTGAAAAGTTTAGGAAAAATTGAGGAAAAACAGAATCCAATGTGATAAAAAAATCTCACCCTGTCTATAGTGAAGTACCGGTAAACTGTAAAGAAGTTCGATGGAGGTTGCAAGATTACCTTCTCTTTTCCTTGCCAATAACAAAGTACAAAAGCATCAATGAAACCATAAATATAAAAAAAAATAACAAATCAATCTAAAAATGCCAGGTTCACAGGTTCATCAGTACTAAAAACTAGAGGCTTAGAGACTGAGCCTGTATCACTCACCTGACAAAATACTTCTCTGCCATGCATGACCAAAAATGATGTTTTTTTACCAATGGAGGTCTAATGTTTAGCTATGTTCTTTATTAGCACCTGTGTTTTTTTTTGTCCTATTGAAATGAGTAAACTTTGCAAAGGACCTTTTACTCATCATTCCAATAAAATTTGTTTCAGAGAAGATGATGAAAATGTGATTTTTCCCATAAAGTCCAATGTAAAGTAAAACGTACATTCTGTGCTGGCCGCCATGTTTTTTGTCAAATAAGAAAAAAACAATGGCAGTAGAATACCGAAGGAACAAAGCACAAAATTACACAAATCAAAGTCCAGAGACAAGGCAAAAGCAAGAACACCAAAAGACGGAAGACCAAAGACACCACATGACCACAAAACACACAAACATTACATATACAACACAAAAAACTAAAGCACTAACAGTGTGAACTCTCAAAAAAAAAACAAGAGTGACATCAGGTGCTCCGGAAGAAAATGAGTAATCTTTGTAAAGGACCTTTAGTACATCAGTACTATAAAGTTGGATTAAATTTGCTACAGCGGTTTCAGGGGAGAAGATGAAAATGTGATTTTTTCCATAGGGTCCAATGTTAAACTTTGTTCCATGCTGGCAGCCATATCTTTTATCAGATCGGAATGAAATGAGCACTCTCTGTAAAGGACCTTCCTTTCATCATTCCTGTAAAGTTTGGTTGGAAAAAAAAGCTTCAGCCAATTAAGAGGAGAAGATGACAATGTGATTTTTCCATAGGGTCCAATGTTAAACTATGTTCCTTGCTGGAAGCCATGTTTTTATCAGATCGGAACAAAATGAGCAAGCTTTATAAAGGACCTTTAGTTAATCATTCCTGTAAAGTTTCGTCGAATTTGCTTCACTCGTTTCAGAGGAGAAGATGAAATAAGATTTTCCCATAGGTCCAATGTTAAACTATGTTCTGTGCTGGCGGCTATGTTTTTTATCAGATCGTAATGAAATCAGCAATCTTAGTGAAGGACCTTTAGTACATCATTCCTGTAAAGTTTGGTTGAATTTGTTTCAGCTGTTTCAAAGGAGAAGATGAAAATGTGATTTTCCCATACGGGGCCAGTGTAAAATTATGTTCCCTGCTGGTGGCCATGTTTTTTTACAGATTGGAACAAAATGAGCAATCTATGTAAAGGACCTTCAATTCATCATTCCTGTAAAGTTTGGTTGAATTTGCTTTAGCTGTTTCAGAGGAGAAGATGAAAATGTGATTTTCCCATTGGGTCCAATGTTAAACTATGTTCAGTGCTGGTGGTCATGTTTTTTATCGGATCCGAANAAAGATGAAAATGTGATTTTTCCCATAGGGTCCAATGTTAAACCTAAGTTCCGCGCTGGCAGCCATGTTTTTTAATGGATCGGAACAAAATGAGCAATGTATGTAAAGGACCTTTAGTACATCATTCCTGTAAAGTTTGGTTTAATTTGCTTCAGTGGTTTCAGAGGAGAAGATGAAAATGTGAAAAGTTAAACGGACAGACAACGGACGGACAAAAGCTCATACTGACCCGTCAGGTCAAGTGAGTTAATAAATAGGAAAAGAAAATGCTGAATGTTTGAGGTAATGTTTATGACAGACAAACCATAAAACCTACGACTTTATTGCACGGGGTATAAAAACGAGGCCAAATGAAGAACCGCATCTGAAGTCACAGGACACTTATTAAAACACAAAGGTCACCTTGGAGTTGATTATGAGGTTGGTATGAAGATTTTTTTACACATCATGTTGGAATATTATATATTAATTCACACCAGGTTTAATTTTACAACTCTGCAGCTTAGTAAATTATGTTTGTCCCACTTTAAACATAAATGATGGTGATGTCATCATTTACTTATTTTTTAATTTTTTAACCTCAACCTTTAAATGATATTCAACCTGACATCATATTTCTATACAATTTTATTACATAATTCTACCATACAAATTTAATAACTACAATTATCACAGTCAGCGCATTCTTTAATACTAAATCTATCCCAAGGTTTTCTTTTTGACCTTTGGTTTAAGTTCATAACACACAGAAACTTTGCTTGTGACAGTAACAGTAGCATTAGCTTGTCTTTGTTGTACAGTTTTAATTGATTCTATATCATCAGGTACATCGCTTGATCCCAGCCATTCTTTGGTTTCTTCTTCCTTCACACTGAGTGGTCGTCCCACAGCCTGATGGACAAGTCTTGCCATCTCTTGGGCTTTTTGTTTAGCATTATGTATGGCAAGTAGACTAGCTTGTTGTCTGAAATAAATATGTAAGTTAAGTAAATTTACAACGAAAAATAAATACATTTGTCCATACTTATACTTTTAAGTGTATGATATTACATTTTTTGTGTTTTGAAGTAAGCGCATGGATTGTGTCAAACCAGGCGGACATGTCATCAGAGCAAACAATAAAAGTGCAAAAGTTTCATATTACTTACAGATAAAAAATTAATTAAGATGTATAAAGTTTAAAAAGAAGATGTATGCAACGTACACGCTTCATGATACATTGCAGAAAGGTTCAGTAATTACTGATGTCATTAAGGGAGTACAAATCTCAAAAATTTTGTGATTAGAATTAAAATTCTGACCTCTTGTCTTGAAGAGCACATCTAATGGAACAACTTGAGCAAAAAATTTTGAAAATCCATGTAAGAATTTTTGAGATATCAGACGTCAAAATTTTGGCGGGAAACAGATCTCTCTAGAGTTTTATTTCAATTTGCATAAGATGTTTATAGGCCTTTAAATATATGAAATTATAATTGGAAGTTGATTAGATTTTATACACAGTCTATTTTATGTATTTTAAAGTGACTTATGACCAAGAAAATGTCATCCATGTGCAAAAAAATTAAGCACTGTTTAAATGGATAAAACCCGAGGATATAGAATGCTTCTGAAATCTGAGGCTCGTACTCCCTTAATATAATATATATCTTTGGAGGTGATGTACATGATTATTGGTCACCAATATTCAAACACCGTTAAAAGTACAAGAAAAGAAAAATCTCAAACATCCATGGTCATGATTTCTACACCTAGTGGCTCTGACTCAGCTTTACCTTAATTGATATAAAGAGTACTTGAAATATTATCCTCAAATTTATGTTATAAAATTTTAGTCACCTTCACCATGCCACTGGTGTAACATTCTCTTTAAAGTACACTTTAATTATCAGTTTTACAATTCTACTTTAGTAAGAATAACTCTTTTNTTAGGCCTCAGACCACAATTATTTTTCCCGTGCTTTCTTTGTAAAAATAAAGACATATTAAAAAAATAGCACCGGCATTATTGAAATGAAACTCGCACCACATAATATATTTGTGTTATAAAATTTTAGTCACCTTCACCATGCCACTGGTGTAACATTCTCTTTAAAGTACACTTTAATTATCAGTTTTACAATTCTACTTTAGTAAGAATAACTCTTTTATGTGGGTCTAAATGGGAATTGTAAGTGTGATGCAGGAGGTAGGTGTTATGTACGATTCATGTCACCAAAATATGCACATGAAAACGAGAGATATGTAAAGTGTAATGCACCTATGGAAATGGGGAACATTATCTTTATGAATTGAATGCCTGTAAAATATTTTTTCCAACTGTGAAACAGAACTAGAGGCTCAGAGACTGAGCCTGTATCGCTCACCTGACAAATCGCTTCTATGCCATGCATGACCAAAAATGATCATGTTTTTTACCAATGCGGTAGGGTGTTTAGGTATGTTCTCAATTAGCACCCGTGTGTTTTGTCTGATCCTATTGAAATGAGTAATTTTTGCAAAGGAGCTTCTATACCATGTATACATTTAGTACAATTTGCTTTAATTGTTTTGAAAGAAGATGATGAAAATGATGGTCTCCAATGTTAAACTACGTTCTGCACTTGATGCAATGTTTTTTGTCGGATTGAAATGAAATGTGCAATTTTTGTAAAGTACCTTCAGTCATCATTCCTGTAAAGTTAGGTTGAATTTGCTTCTGCAGTTTCAAAGGAATCCCTTACCATTCTTTTTTTCCGGGATTGGTCCAGAAACTGTATGGGTTTGGTCTGGAAGTAATCAGGAAACAGTCTGGGTAGGAAAAATGATGTCAGGTTATGGTCTGGGTGAGGTCTAGGAGCAGTCTGGTCGGACAAATTTTATTCCGGTTTTGGTCTGGATGTGGTCTGGGCAATAAGTTCTCATTCCGGTTTGGTCTGGGCATGATTTTGCCATTCCCGGTGTAGTCTGGGCAAGAAATTATTCCGGCTTTGGTCTGGTTATATTCTGCACAATATTTCTTCAGTGTAGCCTGCGCATGCAATAAGCTATCATTGCAGATGATTTTTTTTTCAGAAGTCTTAATTTGAACAATTAAGCGAAAATATGCGTTGGTCATACGAATGTAAATATAATTTGTATTATAATGCTTATTGAAGTAGGCTCTATAAACAGTTATTTTAATGATTAACACTTTTATTAGAGGAAGGTACACCGTACTGGTGTTGCAAAAACTTTCAAATGTTCGGGCTTGCCCTTGATAGTAAGGAGAACACAGGTTTGGCATCAATGCATGGGATTGCTGTTCGACTGGATTTATGTAACATTACGCAATAAACCCGGAAGGATTCCGGAACGGACATCATCATGGTTTGATGAACTTTCGATATTCACTTTTTATAATGTGTCTTTTTGATTCAGCAATCAGAACATTGAAAACAAGCGTAATGATTTGTTTCAATAACAAAATACTGAAGCTACTTTTAATTTAGTTTCATGCATATTTATTTAAGTTGTTCCGGGAGCACCGGAACAAACTGTAGTTCCGGTGTTACTGGAACAAGCACATAGCTTTTCCGTCTTTGGGTTTTCATTTATTGATTAACGGAAATGACGCAAAAAGACGCTGAACAAGATGGATTGGTTTACGTGAACAATTACAATATGCAGAAAATTATATTTAAAAGAGATCAAGTACGAAAGTTGGAGCAAAATAACGTAGGAAAAAGGTATTTATAAATTTTGCACTGAAATTTTGTACTTAAAATCTAGCAAAAAGATTAATCTTTACGATAACTAGCAGAGTGTCCGGTGGTGTGGGTAGAAAACCAGAATTCAATAGCCACCCAAATAATACTCAAAGCTTTTATAGCTACATGATCTAAAATAAGGACATAAGATTTTCTTTCGTCACAAATGCTTATGCATTGTCTCTTTGCAAAGATAAACTGGTGAACTTTGATATGATGTACGAGGAGATAAGCAAACATTAGCAACCTGTAGGATGAATAATACAGTGGCAGATCAAGGCTTCCTACTAAAGGTGAGGGGTGACCCATAAATTTTCAAAAAGGGGGGCTTGGAACCCTATTTTCCGAAAAACCCCTACAAGAATTTTAAATAGTTTCCAACCTAAGGGGCCAGACCACCCTGTCCCCTGGATCCGCCACTGCCATACTGCATTACGAGGCTGAAATTAAGATTGCACACACATGTAAGAAGTTTATATTTAGAAGCTTTTGGCTGTGGCTTTTTAGGTGAAGTATACTCAAAGGATCCTTGTACAACAATAAAAGAATAAAAGCTGGATAACGGGTCTTGTATTTCCATATTAAATATTACTGGGTTTAGTCTGGGAATCCCAGACCATAAAGTCAGGGAATCCCAGATTTATATTGAATTCTAAGGCCTGGGATTCCCAGACTTTTAAAGTCTGGGATTCCCAGACTGAAAGTCTGGTTTCAGTCTGGGTTTGTCCCGGAAAAGATGCCAATACCAGACTATCCGGACCAAAACCAGACTGTAAGTCGATTGGTAAAGAAATGTTGCCCAGACTAAAATTGGAAATGAAACCAGACCATTCCCAGACTTTTTCCCAGACCTAAACCAGACAAATACAGGACAAATCCCGGACTTGAAATTCCTTAGGGGAAAGATGAAAATATGATTTTTCCCATAGGGTCCAATGTAAAACCTAAGTTCCACACTGGCGGCCATGTCTTTTATTGGATCAGAACGAAATGAGCAATCTTTGTTTAGGACCTTTAGTACACCATTCCTGTAAAGTTTCGTTCAGTTTGCTTCAGCCTTTTCAGAGCAGAAGATGAAAATGTGATTTTTCCCATAAGGTCCAATGTTAAACCTAAGTTCCGTGCAGGTGGCCATGTTTTTAATCGGATCAGAACGAAATGAGCATTCTTTGTACGGGACCTTCCATTCATCATTCCTGTAAAGTTTGGTTGAATTTGCTTCAGTGGTTTCAGAGGAGTAGATGAAAATGTGATTTTCCCATAGGGTCCTATGTCAAACCATGTTCCGTGCTGGCGGCCATGTTTTTCGTCGGATCGGAACGAAATGAGCCACCTTTGTTTAGGACCTTAAGTACATCATTCCTGTAGAGTTTGGTTCAATTTGCATCAGCCTTTTCAGAGCAGAAGATGAAAATGTGATTTTTCCCTTGGGGTCCAATGTTAAACTTAAGTTCCGCCCTGGCGGCCATGTTTTTTATCGAATCGGAACGAAATGAGCAATCTTTGTAAAGGACCTTCCATACTTTCTGTAAAGTTTGGTTGAATTTGCTTCAGTGGTTTCAGAGGAGAAGATGCTTATGTGAAAAGTTAAAGGACGAGGGACGGACGGATGGACGACGGACGCCAAGTGATGGCAATAGCTCACACTGACCCTTTGGGTCAGGTGAGCTAAAAAGTTGAGAAAAATTTTGAAGGGGTCCCCAAGTTAGACCCTATTTCATCATGGTAATCAGTTACCCAGTGAAGCATTAAGAAATTTCATCATGTTAATCAGTTACCTAGTGAAGCATTAAGAAATTAAGAATACAGGCTTACCTTAAATTGTGTAGTGTTTGGGGAGCATGACTAAATTCTGGTAAACATACTGTGACAGTTTCATCCAACTTTTCTACCAGTATATTGGAAACTGTTTGACATTTGTGTAGTTCACAGAACATAACTTCTATCAGATATTCCAGACTATACATACTGTCTACTCTTCTCATATTCTTGTATACCTTAATATCAGACTCCTGAAAAAAGAACATAACGTCTATTAGATATTCCAGACTATACATACTGTCTATTCTTCTCATATTCTTGTATACCCTAATATCAGACTCCTGAAACAGAACATAACTTCTATTAGATATTCCAGACTATACATACTGTCAACTCTTCTCATATTCTTAGGAAAAATAAAAGGATATGGAGTGAATGTACATGTGACAAAACGGTACATGATACATAGAAAACTCCAGTTTATCAAGGACAGGTTTATTCCTATACTTCAATGTCCCTACATACATCATGATGTAAACATTTCCCGAAACTCACAATATGTAAACAGTGTACTGTGCCTTCTCCATAAGAGCAGTGTCCTCTATAAAATGTGCCTTCATGTTTTTTTTACCTGGATTTTAGGAAACATGAAGGCACATTTTCACTAAGGACACTATATTATACAGTGTACTGTGCCTTCTTAATTTCTAACAAAAAAACACGAAGGCACATTTTATAGAGGACACCGTTTACACAGTGTGAAACTGTAACAAAACTTTTTATTTTAGTTCACCAGAGCTTGAATAACATGGGCAACAGTAAAATATAAAGTTTTTGCTTAAATTTTTTATCATTATTGATGCATAATTCAACCATTGGAAGTTTTGACTCAGTTTGTTGTTTTTTCCATCTTGACTTGTGAATAGCAGGACTTGAATGAACAGTTCAAACATTCTAATATATGTGTATTTATACATTGTACATGTTCTAAATTCCTTAACCTGTTAACAGGCTTTTATGTGTCACTTTGACCACATGTAAAGGCCAACAAGTTGACGATAATTAAATCTTAGCCGTGTTGCTGGATGCTATAATTTGACACCTCTGATTATTTAAAACAACAAAATGTCATTGATTAAGTATATTAGCAATGGAAAAACAAGAAAGCGCAGCTGATTGACAAGCATTATACATGTACTGAAGGGAAGATAACAGTTACTTTTCACCTTTTTAAAGCATTCACCCTATCACATGTTGGCCCAGCGTACGTTCACCCACATTCTAGTCTGAAAAGGGCCGTTCACCCACATTCTACATGTATATATATATATATAGCTAGTTCGCATAGGGTCCGCTCGCCCACAACATATGGCATTATAGAATAATATTCTTTTTATTCCAGAAATATGGACATGTTAATGTTTTCCAATACAAACTGACAACTTTCATATGTGAAACCTACATTTATATGGAAAAAAGAAGGGAAATGGGGAATGTTTCAAAGAGACAACGACCCAAAGGGGAGTAATAACAACTTATATGTCTACTTCATTACAGTTAACTCAGTAGCTTCAGTACATTTTTTGTGTATTTTTGATCTGAGAAAATAAATATTAAATTTAACGGGCTAGATCATCATTTTGGCAATTGAGTCTCTTACAAATGTAAGCAGCATTTCAGAGAACAGAATTAAAGATGGTATTGTAATGTCTGTGTTGGAAAAAATCACCTCTTTTCTATTGTTTTATCTTGAGATATTTAATACTGCATATAAAAACTGAAGACTGTAGAAAAAAACTGTAGAAAAAAATTTTTGTATTGCTTTGTTTCAGAGATTTTATCGGCATTTTATGATATACCAAGGACATCTGATGCAACAATCAGAATGAGTGGCATTCCATAATAGCTAATTCAGTGACAATATCTATGCTATAGCTTTTGGTTGCGATATTTAAAACATTAAAGAACATAAGCAGTGAACAGAATTTTTGTGAATTTCGCCCCCCCCAAAAAAAAAACAACAAAAAAACGCTAATAGGTTTTGCATGTTAAAATCAATAATTTAAAAATTTTGATCAAAATTTATCAATTACCACAAATTAATGTTTAATTACAAAATGTAAAACAAACAATATTACTTCTTAAATTAACCAATTAACACTTTCAAGTCAACAATAGTTGTAAAAACAATATATCATGACAATACTGTGACATGACGACATCACCACTTTTATTTTCATCACAAAGTAACCAAGCCCAACTATTATATGGGGAGCAAACGGACCTACTTGTTGGGCAAAAGGACCCTGGGCGAACATGTATAGTGGGCGAAAAGACCCGTTACCGCATTTAATACATGTTTAAAGTGATGTTTATTCAATTTGACTTTCTGATTATTTAGGTCAAGTTTCTTCATCTATCATTACTATTTGTGGTCAATCTGTCAGTGACTTATATGACCAAAACATACAAGGATGAAGTTTAACCCTGGGCGAAATGTCAATCTATATTGAAAAATTTAATTTGTACTGATCAGTCAGACGAAAGTAAATTTGGATAAAAACCTTAATCGCATGATTATAGAGTGTCTGTAGCACATAGTCAAATCTTCTTGTTACACTACTCTTGGCTTCTTCAACATTGCTTTTCTGAGAAACAATTTTTACAACAAGTTTGCATCTATCTGGCGGGTGTGCGACTTCTCCAATCGCAGATACTTGTATTTGTCTATCTACTAGTTTCACGTCAGTCAAAGGAGATATATTTTCATCAGTCATATCCTGAAGATGATGTGGTTTTTGCGGAGAACGCATAACGGACGCATATACTTTTGACGGTGTGTAAGAACTCATGTTTTCTTGCAAAGTTTTTCGTAGCTCTGTTTGTTTACCGTCGAGACATGTTTTATGTCGCTTACAACAATCAAATATATTTACAAACATTAAAATATGGTTTTAAATGCGTTATAAAATATCTATTGGGATGATGCCAATCTAAATAAATACTTTTGATCCCTTTATTTTATCAGAACAAAAGAATACTTATATTCAATGCATTATTTTCATGAACGTAAGCGATATTATCGACTTCCGATTGGATTTGTGTCAAGTTGCTGTGAATAATTAACACGTTTAGCTGTTTAGCCGAAATGGCATCCAAATATGGTTCTAGACCAACTGGGACAGATGGCAGTGACTTCTGGCACAGGGAAAGTGTCGCTTGGAGGCATAAAATGAGGTAGTTCAGGAAAAAACATCTTTATTTGCTGATGTAAAGAACATCTGGCTGGAGAAAGTTTTCATTGGGCCATGCATATAACCTTACATGGTCAATATTAATATGCCTCCTACAAATAAAAATACATTTGTTTGTTTTTTTATTCTATAAAGCATTTTTAAACTGTAAAATTTTTAGGGGATGCTCCAAGTAAAGGAAAACAGTAACCACACATGTTCTCTTTCCATGACCATGTACCTATTGTTGTTCACAGTTTTGCAAAAATTACAAAAGCCACTCTATTACGATAATGCAGATTCATTCTTTCTATTGTATATTTTTGCATATTACATACTGCTATTAACAATATTGATATGTGACATAATTCAATTTGGTAGATGGCCAAATGTCTTGTGCACATTACATGTACATGTATTTAATGTATCTGCATCCAATCAAATTCATACACATACCAACCTATATCCTTTTGTAAGAGGAAATTAGAACATGTTTATATCAGTCAGGTCAGTCAGAAACAAAATACTAATAAACAGTAAAATTTGTTTTGCTGTATACAATTACTGATAGTGTATGTACTTGTACACATGTTTCAATGAGTAATTTCACATATAATTCAGTTGCAGTTATTTGTCTAAATTTACTACTAATATAATGAAAATTGAGTAAATTATAATCATGATTATTACATACTTAGCACAGACATGTTTTGTTTTGCAAATGTGATATTGCCAGAATTTACAGTCCATATCCACACACCCATTCTGATATGGCCGTATTGGACTGCCTCTTTCCGAAAAAGCCATAAGTGTATCAGCCCGGTGATAAGGCTTTTTAAGCCCGGGTATGATTACAACTCCTGAATGGAAGTGTATAATAAACAGATTAAGACATGGCCTTTTCCATACATGCCATATCAGCAAGGTTATCATCTCTGGACTCATATTGATTTGGGAGTCTCGGGGTGATGTCTTAGGCTGATATGGGAGTCTCTGGATGATAGCTGTGCTGATATGGAAAAGGCAATGTATTAATATATATTTATTACATACATGTATTTAGCAGTTTAGTAGAAATCAAAGCATTTTAGCACGATCAACATGATCAATACGACCAGAAGTAAACTCCATATTTTTTTCACACCAGCAGGGTTGGGTTCAATTACTTTCAAAAGTAATTAAATACTTTCAGTTACGTTATACATTGCATTTTTCGTCAATTACATTACATTTCAAATACAGTGATTTTTGAAAAGTATTTGATTTTTTTTCAAATACTTTTAAAAAGTAATTGATTACATTGCAATTACATTTTAAGAACAAAAAATACCACATATTTATCGTCTAATAATATACTTTATGATGATGAGTTTATCTAATAGAATATTATTCCCAGAGTTATTGCATTTCTAAATTAAAGAATGATTATATTCACTTTTAGCATTTTCTTTGTAGTTTCCATGAACAAATTAAACAAAGAATTAAGTAAATACAAATTGTCTAGATATGAAGATATATATTCAAAGCAGATCAACATAGTATTTGTGTTTTCAACATAAATGTTACAATAGCTTTGTCACTCCTTATGCAGTGTTCTGGTCGAAATTTCTTTCTAAAGTGTCTCTTCAAAAGCTGGGCTGCGCAGAAAGTTCGCATTTGCATATAAGGTGTCTGCACGGTATTTATTTCCTTTTATAGAATTTTGTGAAATATTCTGTGTAAAGGCATAATTATATTATTGTTCAAAATATAAAATAAAATTTTGAGGTCACTGTGCATTTAACTGCAAAAACTGAAATTGAAAATTTAAGGATTTTACACAGAAATGATAGGGAAATGACAAGATGAAGGGACAACTTTAAAAATGTATTAAAGATTTTGTTTATACTTTGCATGTGTTTTAAAATCATTATATCATTAACATATAAAAACTAGAGGTCACTGTTGAAATAAGAGAGATAATATAAACTGTAAACGGTTAATTTCTCTAGTGATATCTATATGAAATTTTATCAAATTAAATTATCTCCCTTGCATAATTTCTGCATTCACAGATTTAAAGCACATGTGTTTTAATTCACCTTTTTGCACTGAAAAATGTTGAAAAAGAAATAATGAATAAGGATTTCAAATACTTTCCTTTAGATAACTATTTTGTTAAATTTCTTAACGTATTAAACCTAAATGAACAAGTTTTAGACAAAAATGGCGGAATAATACCACCGAGACACGTTAAAGTTTATTTTGGAAGATGAAATTTATCTAATACCCTAAGTGAAGTCATGAGTGGGGAAAGACAAGTTACAATATTTAAACTAGTTAAAATTAATTCAATATACATGTGATATATGATTGATTGATTGATCTAATATTGTTTAACGTCTACTCAGCAATATTTCAGCTATATCAAGACGAGAACAAGTTTGTTAATAAATAATCACTTTGGGGTATGGAAAGGGCCATGGGACAGGAAATTCTGACTACCACTGGAAAAGTAGGGTGAAATCGTCAAGGGTGGGGAATTTAGCCTTGTAGCCGATCACCTACAGACTACCCCAAAAAGAGCTTGCTACAAGGGTTCTTTAACGTGCAGGAATCGTGGCGTTTCTTCCAACACGTGGACCTGAGTTCACATCCCATCCGAAAGATGGGTTGCGTATTTATTAATACCGCACAACCACGGAATGGGTCCTATTTCTATATCCCGGGACCCTCGGGGTCAGCCTCCGTTAAGAAGGGGTCACACCCCGCAAGCCAGAGATACTAGGTCCTATTTCTATATCCCGGGGTTCCCTCGGGGTCCTCTGTTAGGAAGACTCATACTCCAAGCTCAGAGGATGCTGTGGGCCTGTTCATAAGCCAGGACCGTGCACGGCGGCATGTGATATATGAGAAAATACTTAGACACATTGTCTATGAGGGCATAAATGCCTGAGGCATGTGATTAAGTCTTTTCAGTAAATCCACTGAGTGCCTATGATCATTAATGATTAAATAAACACAAATATGAGACATGTCCAATCATGTTAATCCTAAATTTGTTTGTCAAGATTTTTTTACAATGATTGTTAAAACACACACCATCTTGGGCAATGTTTTTGAAAAGTAATTGCAATTACATCAATTTTTAAAATTGTATTTAAATATTTTCAAATACTTGTAATTGAAATAAAACTCAATTGCAATTACTTTCAATTTCTTCAGAAATTGTAATTGATTGTAATCAATTGCAATTACTGATTGCAATTACCCTATCCCTGCACAAAAGGAAAATGCATGTAGCAGGTTATTTTATGCTCCTCGTAAATGACTTCTGGTCCATATTGGCCTGGGCAAATAAACGACTTCCAGTCCATATCAGCCTGGCATTTCTAAACATCAGATGTATAATACTGTGCATTTCCATATTGATCTGATTTTAATCCCTCGACCCATATTGTCCCTTGACCTCGTCTTTGGTCAATATGGGAGTCTTAGGATGATAACCAGGCCAATATGGAAATGCCCATGTATTGTTAATCTGTATTTATAACATATTTCTATTTTTTTTAGCTCACCTGACCCAAAGTAAATTCACCCAAATTTTACAAGAATGGTGTATAGAAGGTCCTTCACAAACATTTTGTTCCGATTAGATGAAAAACATGGCTGCACCAGCGCAGATCTTAGTTTTAACATATTGGACCCTTTGGGAAAAACATCATTTTCAACATCTGCTCTGAAACCATTGAAGCAAATTTAACTAAACTGTACTGAAATGATGTATGGAGGTTCCCCGGGGAGGTTCCTTTACAAAGAATGCGCATTTTATTCCCATTCAACACAAAACTTTGTTGACTGCGCAGAACATATTTTAACATTGGCCCTATGGGAAATTCACATTTTCATATTCTCCTCCTAAACCACTGAAGCAAATTCAACCAAACTTTACATGAATGATTTAACTGTACTGAAATGATGTATGGAAGGTCCTTTACAAAGATTGCACATTTCATTCCGATTGGCAAAAACATGGTCGCCAGCATGGAACATAGTTTAACATTGGCCATATGGGAAATATTTTCATCTTCTCCTCTGAAACCAGTACTGAAGCATTTTCAACCAGACTTAAAGGATGAATGTATGGAAGGCCCTTCACAAAGATTGCTCATTTCGTTCTGATTTGATAAAAAACATGGCTGCCAGCCCAGATCTTAGTTTTAACATTGGACCCTATGGGAAAAACATCATTTTCAGTTTCTGCTCTGAAACTATTGAAGCAAATTTAAGAAAATTGTACTGAAATGATGTATGGAAGGTCCTTTACAAAGATTGCACATTTCGTTCCGATTTGACATAAAAAACGGCAGCCAGCATGGAACATAGTTTAACAATGGCCCTAAAGGAAATTCACATTTTCATCTCCTCTGAAACCACTGAAGCAAATTCAACCAAACTTTACAGAAATGATGGATAAAACTTAGCCTAGGGGTATCTTACCTTTTTTCAAAGCTTGGTCCTAAGCTAATAATGTTACCTTAATCATGCTAATATAATAGTCATGATACTAACTGTAAAAGGCAATTTTTAAAATCATTTACATGTATTACAGTAAATTTTCTGTTAGTTCTAGAAATTTTTTTAACAATTTTTATCTAAAATATATAGGTAAAAAAAATCATTATGAGTAAATGTGTGTTGTATTGTTTTATATGCCATGAATGCTGGAGGCCATTAATGGTTTAAGGAAAATGTTTGCCTGACAAAATTATAAGATTTGGGATACATTTTGTACAAGATTAGATACAAATTTTTTTGAGATAAAGTACTGAAATCATAATAGCTGGTAAACCATTGCTCTTTTGAAATATTAAGGTCATTTTTATATTTTCATTTGGTTGCCTGTCCGTTCTGCCGGTATAAAAAATATAAGCTGTTTAAGGACCATAACAGCAACAGTTTCCCAACTTTGGTAATCACACCTTTTAAGGCAGGTGTTCAATAAGGGTTGTCCAATATAATCATAGCGATATGTACCGGTAAGCTTTATCAGCTTATTTGATCAGTTATTACACAGGGACTTGTGCCTCAACTAAAAAATGTTGACTATCAAATATGAATATCAGCATTTTCATATTTGATAGTAAAGAATTTGTTTTCTAGGCTGGAAACAAGTCCCTGTGGTCATTACATGCAGGTTAAGAAATGGGTTTAGCAGGGTAGGATGGTAAGACACCAGATTTGTAAATAAACCTCATTCTGAATATGAGAGTAAATGCAAGCAAGGGATAAGTTGCTATAAATGTAAAGAAAATGAGCAACAAATCCTGGAATTACAAAGTCCACAGATGAAATAACAAATGACTTCCTTTTCCATAATATATATGCTAATCTGCAAATGCACTTGAAATATCAAGTATTCCTTGACTATGTACATGTATATATTCCTATTGGAGAGATCTTTCATTTGAAACCAAAATATTTCACATCACAGCCAGTTTTTATATTATAGGTCAGTCTTTGACGGGACGTATTATGGTATACCGGTGTCCGTCCGTCCGTCCATCCGTCTGTCTGTCCGTCCGTTCACACGTCGTACTCTAACTAGAGAACGCTTTGAGCATTTTTCTTGAAACTTTGCAGGATTGTTGGGTATGACGGAAGAAAGCTCCCTAT
>MJUU01054682.1:0-14238 GCA_002080025.1 Modiolus philippinarum | reverse complement strand
TATGTCAAATCTTTATTTTTCATCGGATTTCAGTGGGATTTTTTTCTTTGGATTCCTCTTGATCTAAGCTTTCAGCAATATGTCAACTGATTTTGTGTAGCTCTTACTGCTTCTGGGCTATGAGGGATCAAAGGGGCCAAAATTGCAATTTTTCTAAATATGTCAAATCTTTATTTTTCATCGGATTTCGATGGGATTTTTTTCTTTGGATTCCTCTTGATCTAAGCTTTCAGAGGTATGGCAATGAATTTGGCGTGGCTCTTACCGTTTCCGAGCTACAAGGGGTCAAAGGGGCCAAAATTGCAATTTTTCTAAATATATGTCTTAACTTTATTTTTCATCAGATTTCGATGGAATTTTTTTCTTTGAATTTCTATGGATGTAAAGTTTTAGTTGATAGTACATATTTTGCATAGCTCTTTTTCATCAGTAAGTGATCAAAAGGGTTGAATTTTTCCTTTTTTTGTTCCTAGTTAATAACTGTGTCAAGCTTCTTTTTGTGTCCATCTAATTATTGTGTCAAGCTCTTTAGTGTGTCCACAGTCACTTTAAACTACTTTTGTTGAAATTTCAGTGGTCAACATGCTGCGGTCGTATCATGCTGCGCTCGGCGTAGCCCTTTATTATAGTTTGTCAAATACTTTAAAGTAGAATTGGGCAATAATTTTCTTGCCCTTCTGTATTAGGTTCATCAAGTGTAGATTACAATATGAAAAAGAAAAGTAATGGGGTAAATGTCAAGGAGACAATATCCCATATCCAGGTTAAAACGACCCAAAACAAAGCATCTAGGGGTCACCGTACGGTCATCAACACAGTGAGGAACCTCACACCATATAGCAAGGACATATTACAATGTTTATTTCTGGTGAGATGTATCTGAGTCTACACTTGTTCTTATTGACCATCTCATATTGACATGTGGTTATAATTCAATTCTTGTATCTTTCAACTAATAGTGGGAATGCTTTTTAGCACACCTGCCTATGCCAGGGTGAGGTTTTGCCATCACTTGGCGTCCGGCATCTGTTGTCAGTCCGTCCGTCATGAACTTTTCATTCAAAGTTCTTCTCCTCTGAAACACCTGGGCCAATTGGAACCAAGCTTGGTCACAATAGTCCTTGGGTATCCCCTTTAAAAATTGTATCCGGCAGATCTGTACCTCATCCAAAATGGTTGCAAGCGGGGAACAAAGTTTTAACATTGGAACCTATGGAATAACATTCAAAGATCTTCTCAGAAAATTTGTCCAATTATAACCAAACTAAGTCACAATGGTCCGTAGATGGTCCCTTCCTAAAAAGGTATCCAACAGGTCCATACCATCACCAAGATGGCCTCCAGCGGGGAACATAGTTTTGACATTGGACCCTATGGAAAATACAGTCAAAGATCTTCTTCCCAGAAACTACTGGTCCAATTAAAACCAAATTTAGCCACAATCGTCCTTGGATGGTCCCATCCAAAAACGATATCCGGCAGGTCTGTATCTCATCCAAGATGGCCGCCAGCGGGGAACATAGTTTTAACATTGGACCCTATGGAAAAGACATTCAAAGATCTTCTCAGAAAGAACCAGGCCAATTATAACCAAACTTAGTCACAATGGTCCTTAGATTTTTCCTCCCAAAAGGGTATCCGGCAGGCCCATACCTCATTTAAGATGGCCACCAGCGGGGAACATAGCTTTAACATGGGACCCTACGGAAAATACATTTCTTCGCAGAAACTACAAGTCCAATAAAAACCAAACTTAATCACAATAGTCCCTAGATGGTCCCTTCCAAAAAAGGCCTAGATGGTCTCTTCCAAAAAAGGTATCCCGATAATCTGGCAGGTCCGTACCTCATCCAAGGTTGTTACCAGCGGGGAACATAGTTTTAACATTAGATCCTATAGAAAATACATTCAATGATCTTCTTCTCAGAAACTACTAGTCCAATTAGAACTTAGTCACAGTGGTCCTTAGATGGTCCTATCAAAAAAGTTATTCAGCAGGTCCGTACCTCATCCCAGACGGCTGCCAGTTTTTAAATAGTTTTTACATTGGACCTTCTGATTTTAAGGGGAACCCCTGTCCCAATTTTTATTATGCCCCCCCCCCCCCGATGATAAGTCAGGGTGCATATTGTTTTACCCCTGTCCGTCTGTCCGTAATTCCGTCCGTCCCATCTCTGATAAGCTGTTATTCCGGATAACTCCTCCCACAATGCAACATTTATTTTACATTGCACAGTGATTAGGCATGGATTGAGGTTGTGCATATTGTCATGGTTTAGATTTTGGCAAATAATTGTGATATTGAGGGGTAGTTGAACTTTGCCATTTTATCGAAATGTGTGTTCTGGACCTGTTATTCCGGATAACTCCTCCCACAATATTAAAGCTACATTTATTTTACATTGCACAGTGATTAGGCATGGGTTGAAGATGTGCATATTGTCATGGTTTAGATTTTGGTCAAAAATTGTGATTTTGAGGGGTAGTTAAACTTGGCCATTTTATGGAAATGTGTTTTCTGGACTTGTTATTCGGGATAACTCCTCCCACAATATTAATGCTACATTTATTTAACTTTGCACAGTGATTAGGCATAGATAGAAGATGAGAGCATATTGTCATGTTAAAGATTTTGGCCAAAAATTTGTGATTTTGGGGGTAGTTGAACTTGGCCATTTTATCAAAATGTGTGTTCTGGAACTGCTGTTCCGGACAACACCCCCATAGTATTAAAGTCACAGTTATATCAAGTGCTTAGAAATTGGATGTCCATGTTTAATATCCAACTGTGGGGGCATCATATATGTCTTACAGACACAAACAGAGTAGCTAAATTTTATCCAAAACTGGAATATCAACTAATGAGAAAAAAACTTGGATGATGACAGCGGGAGCATTTAGTCTCTCTAGTTTGAATTGTGGTCTAATATGGATTGTAATGGATAGTGGAGCTCTCAGTTGCCATTGAAACTAGACCAGAAAACTGAAATTTTATTAAAATAGTATTCTGCTAGATATTTTATTTTGATATATACAATATGTAGATAACAAGGGAAACCCCTGCCCACATTTTTTTTAAAAAAGGGGGACTCTACATGTTTTAAATTTCAGCAATATGTATTACCTCGATTATAAGGGGAACAGGTACATTGACGATATCCTTTCTATTGACAATCCCCAGTTTTTACCTTATGTCGATACCATTTACCCACAACAACTGAAACTTAATAAGGCAAACAATGATTCTAAATACTGCCCTTATCTGGATCTACGTATCATCATTGACTCTGGTAAAATAAAAACTAAAGTTTATGATAAAAGGGATGATTTTGATTTTACTATTTCTAATTTCCCCTTTCTTGACGGCGACGTTCCATCCTACGGGGTGTATATATCTCCAACTTGTACAATTCGCTCGCATTTGTTCTACCCTTGATGATTTTAATGAGCGTAACCTTTCTCTCAGAGCCAAACTTTTACAACAAGGTTACAGATTTCATGAATTATTAAATACTTTTAAGAAGTTTTACCAGAGACATATAGATCTATAATTATGTCTCTGGTTTTATAGAGGATATGAACATTTTGATATTTAGATATGACGTTACTCGCGAACAGCTAATTACAAAGGGCATTTCTCATCCTCGATTTTATTGAAATGTTAAAAATGTAAAAAAGACCAAAAAAAAAACTGATAAATAATCCACAAAAACTGGGACGTAACTGACATTCTTTACGTAATAGTGGAAATCGACGAGATATTCTGAAAAAATCCGTTAAATTGACTTTGGATTCCAGTGACCTGAAGACTTTACATATATACTGGCAGAGACATAATATAAAACACATTTAAATGTCTCTGATACTGGTCTCTCACTGATACTGCCGATGTCTACTGAAATACATGACGACTCTTTACCAAACCCTTCGGGGAGTTTTGAGTTTGACTTTTCTTCCCAGCGGGAAATCTAGTGGTATAAAATTATTTCCCTTCTAGAAAAGCTCTTCAGTGTTCAAAACTTAACAGCATGGCGACGAAAATAAACAATCGACAAAATGTCAAGATTTCAAAAGAAATAAACAAATACAGTATTTAGTGAAAACGTTATTCAATTCCCAGATCTTTACTCTGTAGTTTAAAAGAGATTAAACTTGCCTCCAAGAAGAGGTAATATGCGAATTCCTTGCATAATTTTCTGTGGTGATGAAAATATTCAACGGAAAGACTGGTCAAAATCAATTGCTATCGAGTGTTAAAATGCATGTACCCAGACAAAATTATATTTACAGATAGATTTTCTAACATACTTTACTTATAGGTCAATTAAGTGACGATTCTTGTATAAGAAACACGGAGATCCAAAACGCATTCTATGTAACTAAGCAAAACTATATCGTCTTGAAACAACGCCATTTTCCTTTTATACCCAAAATCGGAAAGGGTAATCATCAAAACAAGATTTCATTGGTTCAATCAAGGAAAAGGGCGTGCCTTCAGTTAAAGCCCATTCAAAGACCCCACGTGCTTAGTGAGTAAAAATCGATTTTGTTTATGTAAATAAGACGGTTACCAGGTAGAAATGGTCGTTTTATATAGATTATTTCGTCGGAACCACTGCATGTACCCAGTCCAAAATTTGCACATGAATCGATAAATATTTAATTGCAAAGTATATTTTTTTCATAAAAATTTCCGTTGTAAAGAAATGGCTAGATCCAAAACACTTTGGAATCAGGTATATTCCGGGAAATCTCATTTTTCATTAAATATATATAAGAAATATCAATTTTTTTTAAATGTCATTAAACATAACAGAGTATAAATTTTCTTGTTATACGTAACTTTTATCAGGTCTTAACAACGAGTTAAACATTGAAATCGACATTTTCATCTTTTCTAAAGGAGAGTTCATATTCTATTGTTGAAATACCACCGGATTTCAGACTGTTCCGTAGTGATCCAAGTGACAGATATAGGCTCAGTCTCTTGTTCCATATTTTCATGCTAACATTGAACTTTGTCATTTCATATTTATTTTAGTCTATAACCCCTCTTGTTTCAACCTTTGCAGGAATCCTTCAGTATACATTTGTATGTTGTACAAATGCAGTTTGTTTTTCTTTATTTTTTGTTTTCCATTTTTCCCCAGCAAAAAAGTATTTGGTAGCTCTGCACCTTATCCAGGAAGACCGTGAGCGGAGAACATATTTTTCACAGTGCACCCTATGGAAAATACATTCTTAGGAAGTACTTGTCGAATTTAGAGCCAAACCTAGGTCTTAGATCGCTCCTTCTGAGGAAGGTGCGTACCTCATCAAAGATGGCCGTCAGAGGGGAACATAGTTTAACATTTGACCCCATGAAAAACGCATTCAGATATCTCGAAAATTTTTAGTCCAATAAAGAACCAAACTTATTCTCAATGGTCCTTGGATAATCACTCCGAAAAAGGGTATCTGGAAGGTTCGTACTTTGTAGTGAATATGGCGTAACATTGCATGGACCCCATTAAAAGTTGGTCTCTAAAAGCACTAATACATTTGGAACCAAACTTGAACACAACGGTTCTAGGATAAGGCCTGCATCCAATTCAAAGTGGCCATCAGCTGTGAACACAGTTTAACTTGGATCCTATAGGAAAAGCCGTTCATATATCTGTGTCGGCCATGGTCCAGCGATAGAGGCCCTTAAAAGGCTCTTGTTTTGGCAATATTAGAATTTTTTATTCTATTACAAATGCAGGACTTTTTCAAAATGATACAGGCGACACATTCCTGTTCCGTGGAACTTTCGTGCATTCCATTTTATTGATGTGTAGCATGCATGTTTTTAGATGATGCCTTATTATCTGCATCAACCAAAAACCACATGGTACTTTTCAAACAAATTTGCAGGAATGTCTCAATATAAATTGTAGTTCTTATTTTTTCAGATATCTGTGCTAGCATTAGGTATTTTCATATCAGCTCATTGAAAACTTAAGAATAAATATTTCCCTATATATTCTTTCAAACCAGATTTGCAGGCATTCTTAAGTAATATTAGATATGTGTGCCATGAATTTCTATATGGTTTTCGTTAGTTTGTCTCATTGGAGTCTTAGGGTTATGCTTCTATTACCGAACATACAGAAATAAAACAATTCAGCTGAAAATTAGATCCTGTAGAAAAACTTCAAATAAATTCATAGATTAAAACAAATTTCTATGCAAATTAAGGAATAGGATTAGGAAGATATCAGATAATTTTTTCGATCAATAGGTCAAAGGTCAAAGAAAGGAAGAAAAACAATCAATATGAAACTCGTTTTTTGTAGCATATCTTCAGAACAGGTTGGCAGAGCATAACCCCATTTCACCAGCCCAAAAAAAAATCATTTAACAGAAAGCAATGTTTAACAGGAACCCTGTAGGGAACAAGCTGCTCAAACAATAAAAGGAAATACAGGCCCAGCGCAGGAATCGTTACCTCACGGATTCAAAGAAAGACTATTAAATATGAGACCCATGTGCCAAGTATCAAAACTGCTCAGTCATAAAAGAAATGAATAGATATAAAACTGCAATCATGGAACTGGGAGTAAGGAACCAAGTGGTAAAACAAACCACATACTATCTGTAAAGGTCACTTCTTAGCCATGCAAAAAGTGCAAGCAGCAAGATTGCATCAAAACTTTCGGGAAGTTTTGAATAAACCAATTTGAAAAAAAGAACAGTAGATGTACCTAAATATCAACACTGATCCCCCAACAATTACTGAAGATATAGCCACTGCCATTAAATCTTTTGAAGTCCGGTAAAGAATCAGGCATTTAAACGGAGTACAAGCCGAACTTCTCAAAGCGACTTAAGATTTACCACAGATGATTTGTTCCACCTCTGTAACAACATATGGTCAAAAAATGAGTTTCCAAGGGATTGGCCAAAGGTTCACATCACCATGCTCCCCAAGAAAGACGACCTTGGAAATTGTGGATACTTTTGAAGGTCAACAAAGAGCAAGATGCTTTTTGAAATAAAAAAAAGCTGGTTTTAGAAGAGGGAGAGGGTCTATAAACCAAATATTCACTCTTCAAAATCGATTGAAGGGAAAACAACACTTTTTATAAACTTTATAGATTAAAAAAACTTTCATAGCATTCACAGACTTACATTTCGGAAAATCACAAGATCATACGCAGAAGCAGAAACGTTAACCTCACTTAATACTACACACAATTTGAATGTCTTATTAAACAATCATGATACCGACTGGTTTGCACCGGTCTGGTTTGCACTGGAATATAGTCAGACAGGGTTGCAAAATCGCGTCCAACATTGCGATTGATTAGTTGATCGAGAAAACTAACCAAGACATGAAAAGCGGAATAACATAGCCAATCTTCTTCAAATTAAGAGGACCTGAACAATGCTGTCGAGTTTGCTTTGTTGTCATCCCGGCAAGACAATATGCAGGAAAAATTACAAAGACTCAGGAACCTGGACTGTCAATTCTGACTCAAATTTATATACAGAATACAACTAGAGGCTCAGACACTGAGCCTGTATCGCTCACCTGACAAAAAGCTTCTATGCCATGCATGACCAAAAATTATCTTTTTTACCAATGGAGTCGAATGTTTAGCTATGTTCTCCATTGGCATGCATGTTTTTTGTCTGATCCTACTGAAATGAGCAATCTTTCCATAGGACCTACTATACATCATTCCAATACAGTTTACTAGTTATAAACTTGCTTGAATAGTTTCAGAGAAGATGATGAAAAGGATGATTTTTTTCACAGGCTTCAATGTTATTTTATGTTCTGCGATTGCCACCATGGTTTTGTCGGATCGGAACGAAATGACCAATCATTGTTAAGGACCTTTAGTATACCATTCCAGTAAAGTTTGGTTGAATTTGCTTCAGTGGTTTCTGAGCAGAAGATGAAAATGTGATTTTTCCCATAGGGTTCAATGTTAAACCGAAGTTCCGCGCTGGCGGCAATGTTTTTTATCAGATCATTAAGAAAAGACCAATCTTTGTTAAGGACCTTTAGTGCATCATTCCTGTAAAGTTTGGTTGAATTTGCTTCAGCTGTTTCAGAGCAGAAGAAGAAAATTTGATTTTCCCATAGGGTCCAATGTTAAACTATGTTCTGTGCTGGCGGCCATGTTTTTTGTGGGATTGGAACGAAATGAGCAATCATTGTTAAAGACCTTCCATACATAATTCCTGTAAAGTTTGGTTGAATTTGCTTCAGTGGTTTCAGAGGAGTAGATGAAAATGTGATTTTCCCATAGGGTCCAATGTTAAACCATGTTCAGTACTGGCGGCCATGTTTTTCGTCGGATCGGAACGAAATGAGCCATCTTTGTTAAGGACCTTAAATACATCATTCCTGTAAAGTTTGGTTGAATTTGCTTCAGCTATTTCAGAGCAGAAGATGAAAATGTGATTTTCCCATAGGGTCCAGTGTTAAACTATGTTCCGTGCTGGTGGCCATGTTTTTAGTCGGATCGGAACGAAATGACCAATCATTGTTAAGGGCCTTTACTACATCATTCCTGTAAAGTTTGGTTCAATTTGCCTCCGTGGTTTCAGAGCAGAAGGTGACAATGTGATTTTCCCCATAGAGTCCTATGTTAAACCTAAGTTCCGCGCTGGCGGTCATGTTTTTTTTGTCGGAACGAAATGAGCAATCTCTGTAAAGGACCTTCCATTCATCATCCCGTAAAGTTTGGTTGAATTTGCTTCAGTAGTTTCAGAGGAGAAGATGAAAATGTGAAAAGTTTAACGGACGGACGGCCGACGGACGCCAAGTGATGGCAATAGCTCACACTGACCCAGAAGATGTGAGAAATTATATAATTGACGTGTTTAATCTCTAAAGACATAATGTAAAATACCGAGGATTGTGTTCCGAATAGATTTGGCGGGAAATTCCACGCGAGTTTTCCTCTCACTAATGATGAGAAATATTTTTATCACACCGGTCAGGCGTTGGTTAAATTTGCTAGAAATTAGAGAAAAACAAATAGATAAATCTTGGAGCAGTTGTAAATACAAAAGAACCAGCTCAGAAATACATCAGAATTGAAAAACTTAAAAAAGCAAGAGCAGCATTTCACAAGTATAAGGCTCATTGGAAATCAATAATAGAGGAAAACTTAAGTAATATACAATAGCGAGGCAACATCAATTTTGTTATATAGATTTGAACGTTACAAAAGCAGACCTTTGATTGTGTTTAGTCTTTTTTGTGGTTTGAACGGATGACAGCGACTGTTAGATTACCATGTCATTGAAGACGATTCCACATCCATGGAGAAAAAGGAACATGGATGTGGCTTTGTTCAACATTTAGCAGTGAATTTCTCTCAAACCATCTTGAAATTACTATGAGGTATGAGCAAAGCTCATTGTGGAAGGCCTAATCCCGACTTCAAGACAAAGAACAACCATTAAAGCGTAATTCCATTGCTTGGTTTTATTATCTGTTTGTAGAGGCCTTGTCTCACGCGCATTTTTTCTATATCCTTTTATTTTTATATGAGATCAATGTCACATTTCCATCATAGTTTGTAAAATCTTTTGTTCAGACACCATCAAACACATCGATCTGCTATGAATGGCAGGCTAAAATGTATTATTGATGGGACCACACAAATGCGATTCAAACAGTAAGGGCACATCTTTTGAATGGATTACAGAATGTGGCAATTTCGTTCAAAGGACACCACATGGGAAAACACCAAGAGGTAGGACAAGAACAACATGGCTTTAGACTACAGAAGGAGGGCTGAAAGATCTAAAGGTGACATTGGGTGAGGCAGGAATAATGTAGAGTAGATCTGAGTGGAGACATCTTGTGTTGAACATTTGATCCACCTTGAATGAGGAGGATATGTAGGTATAGATAAGTAGCACAAAGATTTGCTTACATTTTTCTAGTTTTGGCTTAAAGGGGAGTGCACACTAGTACCTTTTAACCAAAGCAAGGATAAACTCTACAATCACTTTCGCTTTCTTAGCAGAGTGTGGAATGTATGTTTCACAGTTTATTCTTTACTGTAGAGTAGTTCATTACAAAAAAGCAATAGAACTGTCACAGAGACTGCTAAATCAGGGATATGTTCAGGCTTTGGTAGTTTCGTCATTTGAGATATTCTATGGCCGTCACCTCGATTCAGCTAAACTTATGTCTCCCCGGATTTGACTCGCTGAAAGTGTGATGGGTGCTATATAAGTGGCTTGACATGCTTTTCCTTACGGAGCATCTGATGTCACTCTGTTCTTTTTCAGTTAACACTGTTAGTGCTTTAGTAGTATGAAAAGGCCGATTCTGCCGCACACATGCAGAATCCTGCATAAAAATCCCC
This sequence comes from Modiolus philippinarum, assembly GCA_002080025.1. Taxonomy (NCBI): domain Eukaryota; kingdom Metazoa; phylum Mollusca; class Bivalvia; order Mytilida; family Modiolidae; genus Modiolus; species Modiolus philippinarum. The sequence continues at coordinate 3,877 of MJUU01054682.1, read as the reverse complement.
ACCTCGAGGGCAGAATGCAAACGGACGGCATTCCTATTGATCATAGGGTAAATACAAGAATGGCATATGTATTCGCTAGTAGACAAGTCGTCCCACAGGAAAGTGGGGATCAGGACACCTTAATGAGAGGTGTGCCTACGTCCAAGATTGATATTAATAAAGATATGGCATCCGAAAGAAATAAGATGGATCGGTTCCAGAATTTCTTTCTGGAGAATGAAGAAGATTTGGAAGATAGCACCCCCACCCCCAAAAGCAGCATCAGTGCTGCAATGCCCCCAACCTGGTGCAGATGGATGAGCACACCCAGCAGTGTCAAAATTGCGGGGCGGAGCAAGTCCATCACATTGAGCAATCAGGGGAGCAGAAGACAACCTGCGGCTACCCACTCAAGAGGAAGAAGGGGCAGTTCTGTAAGAGCAAACCCGGGAAGGATGGTCTCTGCTGGAGGCATAATAGGCAACCATGCGAGACGGAAGAAGAGGAGACCATTCCCGTCGAAGGTAAGATGGTGGTTGAAGAGACCATGAAGACCCTCCGTCAAATAGCTAAGGATGAGGGTCTGAGGGGGGTCAGCAGGAAAAGTAAGGAGGCCTTGGTGAAGCTCATCGAGGAGAAAACCGCCCATAATTTACCCGTAAGGAAGTCTTCAGCAAGAAGCAGCTGAAAACACTCTCCAAGAATCGTGGCCTCACCAAGTTCTCCCGGCTCAAAAGAGAGGATCTCATTCAGCTGGTCGAAGAAGATATCAGAAATGCCCCAGTCGAGGATGAGATCGAGGTCACCGATAGGCGGCAAGCGCTGAATGGCGTATTTTGCACGGTCGTCATCGAACCCACGAAGCCGCACGACGTAGCTACATTCCTCAAGCTAAGTCAAAGCACGATCTTCACCACCATCTCAGATGCTCTCAACAAGAAGAAGGGATTGAAGGTCCACTTAATTCTCCTAGTGGAGCTAGTGAAGATCAATCCCGCGACCGGAGAAAATACCTACATCACCCCCTACTTCCGATCAGCTCTTGCTACCCTCACCCAATCATCCGACCTCGAATTGGAAATTGCCTTCATGATGGAGAAGGCCAAGGAAAATATGGCTAAACATATGCGTGAAGGAAGCGGATGGACTTTCGGACACATCGAGAAGTAGAAATCCACCTCAACCAATTCAAGCCACTTAAGGGGGCTCCTTCATACCAACCCCATCGGCTCTCGCGAAAAAGGCGATCATCAATGTGAAAAATGAAGATGATCGCTGCTTCCAGTGGGCAATGCTGGCAGCCCACATCATGAGGAAGTCAGTCGACCAGAAATCCACCAACCGCGTAGGTGAGTACAAGAAATGGGAAGATGAGCTAAAATTCGAAGGCATCGACTTTCCAGTCTCGCTCAAGGCGATCGATAAGTTCGAGAGGCAGAATCCCTCCATCAACGTCAACGTCTATGGCTTCGATGGCGTAAAGAAGGGTGAAGATGAGGAAGAGGATCTTCAGATCTACCCCACCAAGATATCTAAGAATACGGGCTCCACCCACGTAGATCTCCTCTTCCTGACTCGCGAAGACAAGCAGCATTACTGCTGGATCAAGAGCCTCTCTCGACTTCTGAGCTCTCAGGTGACGGAGCACGGTCATGAGCTTTTCTTCTGTCGCAGATGCCTCTCCCACTTTCCAGGCAAGATATCTTGGACGAGCATATGGAATATTGCAGTCAGAAAGAGGCCGTCAGGATCGAGATGCCGGAAGAAGGGACCGCCATAGCCTTCCATAACCACAAAAAGATGATGAGAGCTCCATTCGTCATCTATGCGGACTTTGAGTGCTTCAAGGAGAAGCTCAGCACCTGCCAGCCCGATCCATCACACTCCTACACGAAGGCCTACCAGCTTCAGCGACCATCGGGCTTCTGCTATTACGTGAAGTTCGCTCATAGTGATTACAAGGCCCCAGTCGTCTACTGCGGGGAGGATGCGGCCAAGAAATTCGTGGAGTGTATGGAGGAGGAAGTGCAGGCCATCGGTAAGATATACAAGGAGAATAAGCCCATGGTGATGACCGACGAGGACAAGGAGAGCTTCGAAGAAAGCACGCACTGTCACATTTGCGGGGATGAATTGGGAGGAGATAAGGTTCGGGACCACGACCATCTTACCGGAAAAATATCGCGGCGCAGCACACAACGAGTGCAATCTGGACTTCCAGCTCCCGAAGCACGTCCCCATCCTCTTCCACAACTTGAGTGGGTATGATTCCCACATCTTCGTCAAGGAGCTTAGATTCACTGAAGATAAGATCGATTGCATCCCAAATACCGATGAGAAATATATCAGCTTTTCCAAGAAGGTGGGAGATCTAGAGATGAGATTCATTGATTCGATGCGCTTCTTACTCGGCTCGCTGGATAAGCTAGCCAAGAGCCTCACCCCCGACCATTTCAAGACCGTGAAAGCAAGATTTGGCGATCACCACGAGCTAATGATTCGGAAGGGGGTATTTCATTACGATTATATGGATGGGGAGGCCAAGCTGGAAGAGACTCAGCTCCCACCCAAAGAAGCCTTCTACAGCACACTTTACACGGAGGGCATCACCGACGAAGACTACGCGCACGCTCAGAGGGTCCGACGCGATTACAATGATCTTTACCTAGAAACCGACGTCTTGCTGCTTGCCGACATCTTCGAGAATTTCAGGGATATCTGCCAGACTCATTAAGGGCTTGATCCTGCCAACTACTACACATCTCCCGGATTGTCCTACGACGCCGCCCTCAAAACCAGTGGGCAAAGATTGGAGCTTCTCTCCGATCCAGACATGCTGCTAATGTTCGAGAGGGGCACCAGAGGGGAGTCGCCATGATCTCCCACCGCTACGGCAAGGCTTATAATCCCTACATGACCAACTACGACGCCTCTCAGCCCACCAAGCATCTCACCTACCTCGACCCCAATAATCTCTACGGGTGGGAGATTTCAAATGGATCGAGCCAGAGAAGATCGATGAGATCTTGGAATATCCCGACGACCACGAATATGGCGCCATGGTAGAATGCGATCTCGAATATCCACAGGATCTTCACGACGCCCACAACGACTACCCTCTCGCGCCCGAGACCGTAGAGATCGACAAAGTCCGCAAGCTCGTGCCTCATCTAGGCAAGCGTGAGAAATATACCCTCAACTATCGAAATCTCAAGATGTATCGGGAGAGGGGGNTGAAGCTCACCAAAGTCCATCGGATCATCAGGTTCAGGCAATCCCCATGGCTCAAGAAATATATCGACCTAAATACCGCTTTCCGCGCCAAGGCCGACTCCGAGCTCATGAATAATTCGGTCTTTGGCAAGACCATTGAGAATATCCGGAAGCACGTAGACGTCAGATTAGTCACCACCGAGAAGCAGGCCCTGAAGCTCGTGGCCAAGCCCAACTTTGAACGTCGGGTGGTCTTCACCGAGAATCTAGCAGCCATCCATATGAAGAAGACCAAGCTGAAATTCGATAAGCCGGTCTACCAAGGAACCTGCATCTTGGATATTTCAAAGCTTCTCATGTACGATTTCCATTATGGATTCATGAAAAAGATGTACGGTGATCGCGCCCGGCTTCTCTTAACCGACACCGATAGCTTGGCCTATGAGATCAAGACCGACGACTTCTACCAGGATATCGCTCCGCACGTCCAGGAAAAATTCGATACGTCCAACTACCCGGACGAGCATCCCTCCGGCATCCCCACCGGTGTGAATAAGAAGATCCTCGGGGTATTTAAGGACGAGTGCGGAGGCAAGGCCATGACCGAATTCGTGGGGCTCCGGGCGAAGCTATACGTTTTCAAGGTGGATGACGGTGAGACTACCAAGAAGGCGAAGGGAGTCAC
>MJUU01054681.1:7332-19037 GCA_002080025.1 Modiolus philippinarum | reverse complement strand
TTAAAAAACCTCATTAACAAATGAGCTATTTTGGCTCTGTTAACCTCTTCAATCTGTAAAATCAAAATTTTAAATATCGGGTGCAAAACTATATCAAGTAATCAATGTATTCTGATAGGCTGGTTGGAATATGATTTACAGATTTGAAGGAGTTCCACATAAACAAACAGAATTAACAAATGAGCTATTCTGGCTCAGTGAACCTCTAAAACTGCAAAATCAAAATTTTAAGTATCAGATGCACAACTACATCAGGTGAACAACATATTCTGCAAGTTTGGTTGGAATCTGACTTATAGTTGTGATGGAATTGGGGATTAACAAACCAGATTATCAAATAAGGAATTTTGGCTCTGTGAACCTTTAAAATCTGTAAAATCAAAATTCTAAGTATCAGGTGCACAACTATACCCGGTGAACAACTTATCTTGAAAGTTTTGTTAGAATCTGACTAGCAGTTTTGAAGGAGTTGCGGATTCAAAACCAACAGACTCACAAATGAGCAATTTTGGCTCTGTTAACCTCTAAAATCTGCAAAATCAAAATTCTAAGTATCAGGTGCACAACTACACCAGTTGAACAATATATTCTGAAAGTTTGGTAAGAATCTGACGACGACGACGGAAAGTAATCCCTATCATGCCCATGTGTCGACTCTGCTTACAGCAGGCGACACAAAAATTGACTTGTATAAATGATCAAAGCAAAGCTCTGTCCTTAGCTGATTTTGGCTTTAACTTTAGATCACTTTGGTTATTTGATCTCTGTCAGTTTTTAAACATCTTTGAGTTTATGGTCTTCCAAACGTTTAGATTTTATCTGCACTGATGAGACATAAGTTGTCGAAATGCGCATATGCAGAAAGTAAATTCACAGTGACTTCGGTATTTAGTTATCTGATACTTATTGTGATGAGTACAATTTTATACATATAAGGAATTTTATTCTGAGTGAAGAAGTTAAGATCGTCGCAAAGACAAAAATGTATTGCTTTTAGGTATGAAAACCAGCTGTTACAGCTTAAGGTGTCTGCAGGGTATTAATTTCCTATTGTAGAATTTTGTGAAATTTTCTGTGTAAAAGCATAAATGTATTATTGTTCAAAATATGAATTAAAATTTGGGGGTCACCATGCATTTAAGTGCATAAACTGAAATTGAAAATTTGAAAATTGAAATTAAGGATATTACATTTTTAGAAATGTTAGGGAAAATTACTTTAAAAATCTATTATAGATTTTGTTCATACTTTGCATGTGTTTTGAAATCATTATATGGTTAACATATAAAAAATAAAAAATAGGGGTCACTGTTGAAATAAGAGAGATAAATTGTATAAGGCTAATTTCTCTAGTGATATCTATATGAAATTCTTTTATCAAATTATCTCCCTTGCCAAGTTGAGTTGGGTAATTTCTGTTCTGTAAATCCAGTAACAGATTTAACATGTTTAAAGCACATGCATTTTAGGTCACCTTTTTGCACTGAAAATATTGCTAAAGGACAATTTCTAATACTTAATTCAGGAACTTTCTTCAATCTTTAAATACATTTTAACTATTTTGTTAAATTTCTAAACTGAAAAAGTATTAGACAAAAATGGCGCAATAATACCATTGAGACACCTTAACAATGTCAAGCTTTATAATTTGTGTTGAAATTTAACTTATGCTTATCCTTAAACTTTAAAATGCTCAAATATATCATCAAGTTCATTGTGTTTGACATAGGAGTACACTAATTTTATGCACAGAATATTCTAAAAAATCAACAAAAAAAAATTGAATTTTTCAACTGTGAAATTAAAAACATTGGCCAGAATGACTGGAGAGTTTTTTATACATGATGATGACAGGCTTTTGACAGCTTTTATTTTGCAGAAATGTAAGAATATATGTTTGTAAAACACTACATTTGCCCCCAACAGTTCCTTTACTTCAACAACAAGTTCTGACCTCTGCAACCTAGACAGAAGAAGAACAATAAAAGCGTTGTTCCATTTGCTTAATATTACCATGTATTTATAGGGATTTTGTCCCATGTACATTTACTCCATATCCCTTTATTTGTTCACTTAATATTAAACGGACCTAATTTTTTTTGCATGTACCGGGGTATGATCCTTGATCTAGAGACATAATAAAAAAAAATTGTATCAACATCTGAGAGAGAAAAAAAAATCAATTTCGCACTCTTGGTCTCTTAACTGGTAAATTTATGGTATCCGTCCATATACTATAGCTGCACAATTTCAATAAAATAAAACAAACCCCATTAAAATACCTTAAATAATAATTAAAATCTCTACAGCCAAATAAAAAACACAAATTTGACCCCTTTTTGGCCCATTTTCTGAAACAGGTGTGACCCCTTTGAGCCTCTTGTTTATTAAATATGGTTTCAATTGTTTAATGAATATTTTTATACATGTACATGCTTACATGCTATAAGAAACCTACAGAAAATAAAGAGCTATGCCGAACACAGCATGATATGACCACAGCATGACCCACTGAAATTTGAACCAGTGTAATTTAAAATGAATGTGGACAGTCATTTGATGGACAAAATAAAGAGCTTGACACAGTAATTAGCTGGGCACAAACTATGCAATATAAAAATAAGCCCTTTTGATACATTATGATCCAAAATTGTAAAAGCTACGCAAAATATATTGACTGGCTGAACCGAAAGATTACATCTAACTAAATTTTAGTTTCTTGATATTTGGGTTATTGGATGTGGTTTGTTTCCATTGATTTATTCACTTTTTACCCTTTTTGGGGCCATTTAGGGCTTGCTATATGGTGTGAGGTTCCTCACTGTGTTGAAGACCGTACGGTGACCCCTAGATGCTTTGTTTTGGGTCGTTTTAATCTGGATATGGGAATGTTGTCTCCTTGACATTTACCCCATTTCTTTTCTTTTTCATATCAAAAGAAATCCAAAGAAAAAATCCCATTAATACGGATATGAAAAACAAAAGTTTATATGTACTAATTGAGTTACAACTTTGGCACTGAACACAAAATTTTTTGTGGTCGACTATTTTTAGCATCTTAATTGATCCAAACAATGGATTGTAATGACGTCTCAGAAATAAATGCAGTTTGATCAGAAACACTTTTTATACCCCCGCTCCGAAGGAGAGGGGGGTATACTGTTTTACCCTTGTCCGTCCGTCTGTCCGTCTGTCCGTCCGTCCGTCCGTCCGTCCGGAACATCTTTCGTCAAGGATTTCTCAGCTTGTGTATGTAGTAATGATTTGATATTTGGTCTGAAGCTTAAGTATGATGAGTTGTACTGTGTCTCCCCTTTACAAATCCGTCACTCATCTACTTCCTGTTTGACGAAAACTTTGATTTTTCCCATTATAGCCATATATTGAAATTTTTCGTCGAGGATTTCTCAGCTTGTGTATGTAGTAATGATTTGATATTTGGTCTGAAGCTTAATTTGATGAGGTGTACCGTGTCTCCCCTTTTCAAGCCTGTCACTTATCTACTTCCTGTTTGACTTCATCAATTTTTCCTATTATACCAGTATATTGAAAATTTTTGGTCCATACATGTTTTGTGTCCACACTTGAACTGTGTCCACACCTGTATTGTATCCGCACACACTTAAATTTGCACTTTCCATATTGATTCAGTGTTCAATGAGCGGGGGTATAACTGGCTGCCATTCGGCGACAGCTCTTGTTTTCGATAAATTAAGGTATTTTGCATAATATTCTTATTATTTGTCCTACATCGTAATTTGAGCAAATTATTTCCAGTACATCGAACAAGGTTATTTTTTTATTTACCGTAAAGAGAATGTCAACACCTTTCTTTAGAAACCTCTTTATAGTCAACCCAGTCATACTAGTGTCAATGTCGTGAAAATAAGTATTTTTTAAAATGCCCATTTGAACAATAAAGTTTTTATTGGAACTGGAAATAAATAGCTATGAAGGAGAACCGCTCGTAGCCTTTACGCATGTTAGGCTGTCGGCAATCCTCTTTAAATAAATAAAGAATTTTGGTGAAAATAAATAATTTGTCAGAGATTTTCATGATGTAATAAATCGCGAAAAAACCCCACCCCTAAAAATCAAATGGTCGTCCCCTCGCCAATGTCGCCCAAGTCATAATTAAACTACATAAGTTTTTAACCAAGGAAAGCAAAAATTTGCAATCTGAAAAAAGAGGTATTTTATGCTAATACAAGTAGAACTTGGATGGCTCATGCAAATTTACACCAAACAAAAGGAGGACTGATGAAAACAGTTCTATATATATGTAGCTAGGAGATGTTCAAGCTATTGAGGTTGAAGGGTCCAAGAAACCCATGATGTTCAAGTTAAAAATGATATGAATATATTTCTAGATTTCTGAATAGACCCTTTCATGATAATTGCGTTCCTACAACTTATAGTGGAAAATGACACTTGTTTAGGGTATATTGGGATATGGGATATTTACCACTTTTGTTAATGGGATATGGGATATTTGAGACAAAAAGTACTGGGATATGGGATATTTTGACTATGAAGAATGGGATATTTCAATAATTAATGGGATATCTTTAATTTTCAAAGGGATATTTTCTTCCAGACTTACTGGGATATGGGAATGGGACCCCCCTCCCCCCAAACAAGCCTCGAAAATGATAAAGTTCCAGCACAAATGACGTTGTACGACAGTTAATCAAGATGTCACATATATTATGACATTAGTTGCATTTCACTCAATGGCATATGAGCCCACACAGTGCAAAATTCAGGACCGCAGTTATTGTGAAAGTGTCTATAGGGTTGGCAGACTGCATACAGTCCCAGTACGTACCTCATCCCTACCCATAGAATATTGAGGTAACACGGGGGTTGTTGTTGTTAGTATAATAAACCAATCTTTTGGTAGGTGCATCTATACACTATAGTTTACAGGGGGTATTTTCTTTTGAACTGAACTGTCTCACCTTTCTTTTTTTTTTTCTTTTTTTTTTTAACAGAACAAATAAATTTTTTTATTGCACTAATGCTGTAACAATCATATCCAGATTACAGCTTGTGTCTGGATATCCCTGCTAAATCCTTACTGGTATTATCAGGGAACTAATCCAGTATATATGTAATTACTGATATCAACATTTAGCCTAAATACCACATAAATATAATTAACTGTTACAACGTGAGAATAATACAAGAACGTCGTTATATAATGTTACATTGTTTTAAAATTTGGTTCTTAGATAGACCTTGATAACCTTCACACGTGAATGACACAGTTTTGGAATACACAAAAAACATGTGACATTTGTGTATAGACTAGAATCGTATAAAAAAGAAGGTAAGAAATGAAATTTTAAATATATTTTGAAGAGTGGAGGTATTTATGTAATATTCTGACATACTCGAACAACAGTCACTGACTGTAGCATTTTATCAAGACATCCTGAATATTGAACCATGTAAAAAAGCATCATAGACAAGAAAGTATACTTATCAATGTTTCAATAAGAATGGCAGATTAAGAAATTAACATTATTGTAATAGCCAGGATATACAAATCTTTTTGGTAATGTAATTTTGAGTGATATCAGAGACATATAATTAACTGTGTCTATTTATTCTTCTAAGTAAGCTACTACAAACTTTATTTCTTTGTTCATGAATGAAATACCTATATTTAAATTCTTTTACAAACATATGATATACATTTATTTCATCGATTTTATAGTTCGATGCAAAATTGGATTTGTATAAAGTAAAAAGAATAATGGTTAATAAGTAATTAATATCATAATAAGCCTTTTCTTCTATTTTATATCCAGCAATCATATTTTCAAGTTTTGTTAAATGTTTATCTAAGTTACAGCAATTTTCCTGTTACCTGATGCACTCACAATCGAAAATTTGGTAGCTCTCCAGGTAGTTACAATTGGTTTCTCAATAGAAGGTTGACCCTCAAGGTAGAAAGGTCACATGGCCATTCATTGTATTTGTCCTGGATATGGGCCAGTTTACCTGGTGTCAATTTCAACAGATTTGAGGAAACAAGTCAAGTTCACCCAAACTTGTTTTTAATACTGAAATAGCCAATCAAGAATAAAGATGCATTTTTTCATACAATAAGATAAGAAATCACAAAGTTGTACTTTTACTGTTTAAATTTAGTCTATATAAAGTTCATCCCTTCTCTTTGTTTGTTCCAATACATAATAATAGTTCAAATGTACTTTATCTCTGTGGGTGAAATAAACATCAGGTAAATTGGCACACACCCAACTACATGTATGAATGGGCATTTGGTGACCTTTCTACCTTGAAGGCCAAACTGCTATTGAAAAACCTATTTGATTACCTGGAGAGCTACCAAAAATCCTACTGAAACTGCATTCAGTAAAAGGAAAATTGCTGTAACTTTTTGAAACAGGCTATGTATTTGGTGCCAGAAATTTAAAAAGTATCTACAATCAATAAAGTAGTGTTTGTATGTCTCTGGGACTTTACAAACATTACATAAATTTGAATTTCTTATTTTCCATATGTAAAGATGTGTGCCTACAGGTAAAAATTAGTGGAGTATTTTCCATCTAAAAACTTTTAGGTCATTTTCTTCCAGATAATTAAAAATAAAGTTTAAGGTATTTTTGGGAAAATTAATGTTGTGAATATTTAGTTCATTTACCCATTTATTAAATCCAATAGGTTTTTCTTTATCTTGTAGTACTATAAACTCGTAAAGTTTCTTATTATCACTATGGTGTATATCAAAGCAAGTTTGATTCTGTTTCAAGGTAAAGCTATTTTTACACTTACCTTTCAGTGTTTTTCAGGAATCCATAAAACAGATTTTACAGATGACATTTAGTTGCCAACATTTCAAAATTTAATGGCATTTCAGTTAAGTGGCTGAAAAAGTAGTGTGGCAGGAATGCTAATGTTATAAATAATAACATTAAAGTATTTCATTTTAAAGTCAGAAATATAAATGAAATTAATCAAGTTACTTTTATCTTCTACCTGTGATTTCTACAGTTAAGGATTCTGGGATTGTTAGAATGATAGTAAATAGTAAAGATTACATATTATCTCCCCTTTAATTTTTGTGTTTCTCAAGGTTAGACATTAAATATTTTTGAAGGACAATTTTCATAAGAAATTGGTGTTATTGTTTAGCAAAAACGATGTTACACTTTTTGTGTTTCAAACATATTGTTTTACTTCTAGAATCAAGAATTATTTGTAAAATTTATTTTTGAATTACACTTTTTAGAGGTAAAAAATTCTAATTACAAAAACAGGAAAACAGCAAACACTTTTTAGAGGTAAAAAATTCTATTGATTATATTTTGTAGCTTCTGTCAGTACATTGTCGACAAATCTTTAACAAAAGGTTAGACCAACGGGAGTGTATGATTCCCAAAATTTTTACTTTTGGATAACTTGTCCTTCGGATTGGCTTTAACGATGATTTTTTTTTGGAAACTTTTTGAGCTAAAACATGTAGACTTTTAAATTTCTAAGCTACATATTTTACACATTTTTACCACCACAGTGTGTTCTTCTTATCCATTATGTAGGCCATTTTTGACCTTTTTTTTGCCAGTACTCAAACATCTAGGTTATTTTTATATTTGCCTATTTATTTTTGATAGTCATTTACAATTGTTGATTTTTTTCATATACTTCAAAGTTTATTTACATTGACCAGAGATTATGTATTGCAAATATATTTATTAAAGTATATGAACTTTACTCAAGTATTGGGTCTTACTAGCCAGTCAAATGCAAACTTGGATGTCGTCAGATCCCAGAGGAACGAACTAGTCTAACTTGCCAAGCTTGCCTCACTTTGCGTCCGTCGTCTGTTTTTGTGGTTTGTGTGAGTCTTATTGGCAAATTTAGACCCTTCTGTAGACAGCGGCATCAGGTGACACACGGACACCCGACCCTCCTGTTACATTTTTTGGTGGCCAGTGTGGGGATCTGAGGCGAAACATTGGTAGAAGGTGATACTCTCATCACATAATTTTGGGATAAGAATTGTATTTTTCAGAGTAAACCTCTTATAACTGTTGATCTTGCAGACATGGGTCTGTGGATGAAGCCATCAGGTTGTAACGTAATATTTTATTGTTATTTGAAATTTAATTTACACTTACAGTGTTAAACAATGTGAACGATGAACACATATAAAAATATTCTACTGTTTATGCTTTTCATGTATTTCATGGGGCTATTTTTGTTATATTTTATTGTATATCGACAAACCATGATGATCATCATAAATTGTCAGGACCAGTGTCACAAACCGGAGAAGCTATCTTCCGAAGAAAGTATTAGTAGGAGTTAGCATATTTACATATACAGTTATTTACACAATGAACATTTAATGGTTTATAATTGTGGTGTTGATGGAGTGTATTGAAGATACATACATGCTAGATGTCAATTAGATGACTGTAATGAGACTGCCGAATATGAGTAGGGGTACTCAGTCTAGTTTTGTATGTACACTTACATTTGTTTTGATGATGCATACTGTAATGAGACTTCCGAAGATGAGAGTAGGGGTACTCGATTAAGTATTGTATTTATCTGGTGAATATATACTGGAGTGTATATATATTTTTATATTATAAACTATTTAATGTGGTGTAATATTCATATACTAATTTACACATCAGCTTATATCATTACAATATCTGAACATTTGTTTGTGTAATTTATTTTGAAAAGACCACTAAATATTGCTATATACTTCCAGAAGTGCAATTAACAGTTTAAATCTAGCTGGTAGAATGAACTATCTCAAGCCAATACTGATGACCATTGACAAACAGTGATTACAACGTATCTCGATTACAAATATGGATTTGATGGATATCGAGACACAACCGTTCTTGTTTTGTTTGGACAAATTTGTATCGACATTCAAATAAAATTTGCCTTTAAGGAGGGAGGAGTGTAACGGTTGTGCTGTGAAACAGTTATAGAAGATGATCTAATTATCTACCCTGAATTTTAGGACTCGTAGAAATCCTGAATATGTTATGTTGGGGAGGAAATAACTTTAATTTGTAATGTGAAGTACATTTAATTTAATGCAGAAATCGAACAGTCCGTGTTTAGATATAGAACTTTACAGTTTGTGATTTTTATTGCAAAATATTTGAAAACAATCATATTTATTTCAGGAAAATGAACTTATACTATATGTCCTATAGGCGACGAATGTTCTTTGTCGGAAATGACCAGAGGATCTGAATGAGAACCTCGCTCTTTGGCTTAGCGACTGCAGTCTGCTACATAAAAAGTGTATTTTGGAAATTAAGAAGATTTTCTTTCGATCTTGTACTAGTTCATTTTTCTCTCTATCAAAATGTGTTAACTTTTAGAATTGTTTTCTACCATAACTCAGATCCCAGAGGAACGAACCGTCTTGATATCGTCATTTGGCATCTGTTTGTCTGTCTGTCGTCGCCCGGTATCAAGACATGTCAGTACACACGAGGGGACGGTGACACAGCGAACACCCGACCCTCCTGTTACAGTAGAATGCACAATAAATATCTAAAATGAAGCGACAACTGCTGACAGTATATTTCCTTGTGGTTGAGCTTCGGACTTCTTTACCTCCGGGGACAGAAACCAGTTTTCAGATGTCATATTGCACTGATTTAACATTGATTCCGTTCCCCGTAAACTATATACTCTCTATTTTGTTATATCAGAAAAGATAAAAAGAACACTTCTTGGCATGAGTAAGCAAACCCTCATTAAATCATGCTTTCTGAATGCTAATTTTCAGCAAGTCTTAGGTAGATTTTATGACTAATATCCTGATGGTGTTAATCAAACTCTGGTCCATGCATGCATGCATGTTTTACTTTCAGCTGTTCAGAGGTTAGTGTAAACTTAGAATTTTTAACGGCATGGGTTTCACAACGATAAAACAAACCAATGTTAGTTACAAAAATGATAATGTTTCAACCATAAAAAAACATTAAAAATGTTGGCTGCCCATTATCACTATGTCTGTAATTGCAAGGATTTGTATAATGAGACTAATCCATGGTAATTGATAAAACAACAATTACTTTACAGTAGGACCTATTGGTCAAATAATGCTTAAACATGATAAAACAACACTTTCCTAAGTAATATGAGGTAGGTGCAACTTTTCTTTTGGAATGAGAGAACTGGAGCAACAAACATGATATATATACTGAAAGCATATATGAATATAGCAATTTATTTTGTTGTTCCAATCAGTCAATGATTTCAATTGGGATTTAAGAATTCTGAACAATCTTCGAGACTGATAATTCTTTTCGAACTAATTTTGGGCGTAAATAGAGTCTAAACGACTTGACATCATACTTTCTCTTGATCAATGCGTGTTACACTTTTTAAACCATTAGTCTACAGTAATAAGAGCTTTGCCTTATACTAAATACAAAACTAAATAATAAAAAAAACAGTATTCTGATCACAGTTCTTCATTTTTAGGCCATAATATAAACTACAGTATGCTTGTATTTTTGTTGCAAGATGTTGGCAACACTTAAGTGTTTGATAATTCATAATGTTTGTAACAGGGGAAATCCATAGTAATGTTGGCGGTGTTGGTGACGTTGGCGACAGGGGTATTGTTCGAGAGAAATGTTGTCAGCATTTGAAACATGTGACTGTTTGATTGTTCACGCTTTATGTTATGAGGAATCCATTATGAATGTTGGCGACAAGGGCTGTGTTCGAGCACAATGTTGGCGACGTTGGCGACACATAACATTTCGGATGTTCGCACTGCTTATAAAACGTTTGTGATAAGGAAATCAATAATAATTGTTGGCGGTGTTGGCGACGTTGGCGACAAGGGCCTTGTTCGAGCACAATGTTGGCGACGTTGGCAACATATAACATTTCGGAGGTTCGGACTGCTTATAATAAGGAAATCAATAATGAATGTTGGCGGTGTTGGCGACAGTAGTGGGAAAAGTACCGCTTTTGGACCACTTTAAGCCATGTTAATCCTATGGAAGAAGATGCATGTGGGGATACCTTTTGAGGATACCCTATGACGTCATCGTTGTATAGTGAAGTCCGGTCTAATTAATTAATTGGTGACATATTAATTAGTTTTTGATCAAATGTGTATTTTTAATTGAGTGCACCTGTAACAAGCACATCTAGTTTTAAGGGGTATACTTGGTATTGACTTTCACGTGTTTATTTAGTTATTGGCGATATGAATGCACGAACTTCCACTGTATCAGATTTTATAATTCCCGATGAGGAACTTCTAGATATTTTAGATATTAATGATGAAAATACAGAAGACTTGTTTGGGTATTCAACCTTGATAAACAAAAATATACCCCTTGACAGATCGAGTCAAGATACTGGTAGAGTAAACAAATTTGGAACAAAACTTTTAGATTTCTGTAAAAGATCAAATATTTTTATAGCCAATGGTCGAATCGGTAAAGATAAAGGTATTGGTTGTACAACATGTAAGAATACAAGTTTAATTGATTATTTATTATTGTCACCCCCAATGTTCGATATTGTTGATGAATTTGAGGTTATTGATTTTAACCCTATGTTTTCAGATGTACACAATAGATTACATGTCAAATTTGTTTTGTCCGAAAAAATAACACAGTATAGTGAAGTTTCAGATGACAATATAAATCTAAAGGTCAGATGGAAGA
>MJUU01054680.1:23212-53524 GCA_002080025.1 Modiolus philippinarum | reverse complement strand
GTTTCCCGCTGGCTGCCATCTTGGAATTCGCGCAGACCTTAAAAACACCTTTTTTGTAAGGGATCACCCAAGGACTATTGTTGCAAAGTTTGGTTCCAATTTGCCCAGTAGTTACAGAGGAGAAGATCTTTGAATGTGTTTTCCCATAGGGTCCAATGTTAAAATTATGTCCCCCACTGGCGGCTATGTTGAATGTAGTGCGATCCTGAAAAACACCTTTTTTGTAAGGGACCACCCAAAAACTATTGTGGCCAAGTTTGGTACCAATTGGCTCAGTAGTTTCAGAGAAGAAGATTTGTGAAAATGTTTTCCCATAGGGTCCAATGATAAAACTATGTTTCCCGCTGGCGGCCATCTTGGAAATCACGCGGACCTAAAAAACACCTTTTTTGTAAGGGACCACCCAAGGACCATTGTGGCCAAGTTTGGTTCCAATTGGCTCAGCAGTTTCAGAGAAGAAGATCTTTGAAAGTGTTTTCCCATAGGCTCCAATGTTAAAACTATGTTTCCCGCTGGCGGCCATCTTGGAAATCGGGCGGACCTAAAAAACATATTTTTTGTAAGGGAGCACCCAAGGACTATTGTGGCCAAGTTTGGTTCCAATTGGCCCAGTAGTTTCAGAGAAAAAGAATTTGAAACGTTTTTTTCCATAGGGTCCAATGTTAAATTTTGGTCCCAGCTGGCGGCCATCTTGGATGACGTACAGACCTGAGCGACACAATTTTTAAAGGGGACCATCCAAGGACTATTGTTGCCAAGTTTGGTTTCAATTGGCCCAGTGGTTTCAGAGGAGAAGATCTTTGTATGAAAAGTTTACAGACAGACGGACGGACGACGGACGAGCGACGGACGCAAAGTGATTGCAAAAGCTCACCCTGGCATAGCTAGGTGAGCTAAAAACAATTGATGACTTTCGATTTTGGTTAAAACCACAATTTAACAACCCACGAGGCTGTAGGCCTCGGTCATAATCACATCTCTTGGGTTGTTAAATTGTGGTATTAACCTCATCAAAAGTCATTAATTGTATATTATTATTCTGGAGTGAAATAAACAGGTGAATCATGATACTTGATTGATTAGTCTGAGCAGGTAGGAGACAGTATCCCCATGATCACAATTTTTAAACACCTTTAAAAGAAAAATTTTAGCTCTCCTTACAAAATATAATAGTTATTCCAGCTTGACAAGGAAAACAAGTACATATTCCCTGTCAGGGTTGTATATCCCCTGAGTTGTATGACTCAGGAGATATACAACCAAAACAGGGATATACAACCAAGACAAGGAATTTGACCTCGTATCCGCTCGGAAGATTCCCTCATAACATATAGAGTTTTCTTTTGCAGGCTTAGTTTTGTGTATTTACCACTCTTTTTTCTTTGAAGTCTATACCAACTGTGGAGATGAACTTAGCTGTAAATGTGTTGTCTACATACTGGTGGAGGAAACTGGTTTTACCAACACCTGAATCACCTGTAATTAGTATAAATAATAGTGAGAAAAGTATCATTTACCGATGAATAAGAAACCTGTAATTAGTATAAATAATAGTGAGACAAGTATTGTCCTTACATAGAGATGATCTACATACTGGTGGAGGAAACTGGTTTTACCAACACCTGAGTCACCTGTAATTAGTATAAACAATAAATGAAATCAATAGTGAAAGAGTATCATCATTTAAATATGAGACAATTGTCATCCTATGGTGTTACATGATTTGGCAACAGTGGTTGATTAAGGGCCCTGAGGGCCCAGACCCCCCTAGGTTGAAAAATATTTAAAATTCCCAGGGCTTTTTGGAAAATTGGCTTCCAGGACCCCCCTTTTTGAAAAATTACAGGTTGGGATTTCAATTAGCAATGCATGTCAACACAAGTGATCATCTGCTCTATGTTTTTTCATATTAGTGTAGCTGATGTTATCAAGCTTCTCGATCTGTAAGTCACCATGCAAAATTCATGATTAATCACATTTTTTTTCTACTACCAATATCAATTCTGTTTTTCCTTTTTTTGGGACGTACTTCTATGTCCTTGTCTGTAGAAATATCGTCACCACAATAATTACTAATACTAGTAAAGTATGTAAAACTTGTACAGTAGTCCCCCTCTTTAAAGACAATCCCATTTGCAACGAAAAAGCGACCTTAACTAAAGTTGGACTCGTAAATGGAACTAAACCAAATGAATGAAATGGTTTACATTTGCTCCTTGGAATATTGTCGCTCTTGTTGTTTCCGCTGTTTACTTCCCGGAGAGAGTCTGCCATCATTCATTTTTGTCCACAATAATTAACATGTTTGTACTTAAAAATAAGTTTAACTTGTAAAAAAATCATGAATTCGAGTTGGACGTCCATCCAACTTCATTGACCGCCGCCCTTTCTACTGGATTCAACCAAGGACGTCCTTGATGCAACGAGTTTAACTTTGTTTTAGAGCGTAAACAATTTTCTCTTTAAACCGCTGCCATCTTCGTTCACAGATTGCGCAATCACTTTGGCAATTTGTATCGGTTAATTTAATTGGTCCCCTGGATATTATCAATGAATCTAATTTATTTTGAAAGACTGAATTCAGAATCATTCTTTTTGAGAATCAGAGATCGGCGATTCTTTAAACTTGCCAAGTTTCTATCAAGAATGACCTGCCCCACTGGATTTTAACTTTGGCGGGCAAGCTGCTATTTCTAACACTGCGCTCAAGCATTGAACCCTGAATCAATAAGGCAAGTGCAAATTTAGGTGTGTGTAGACACAATACAGGTGTGGACAAAGAAGAAGTGTGGACACATACACAATGCAAGATCGGACACAATGATGTACCTCCCACATTTTTTCTGAAAATGTGATGTACCTCCCACTTTTTTTCAGAAAAAATACAATGTTGATTGTGTCCCCTTAAAAATTTTGAGCAGGAACCCTATTACTTCATGCACATCTTCAGGTTGTATACTTTACTTGGGTAAAATAATCAACATCAAAGTACCTATTTTTGAGGACATGCACTGATAAGGTTGACCTCCTTTTTGTCAATAACATTCAAAAACAAATTAACAAAAATTACTTCTTGCATAGCTTCTGATCTTTAGATGGCATATTTCAATTGCAAAAATCAAAGCTGCCATTTTAGAGGAGATGCGCTGACAAGATTCCTACCACCTTTTTTCCAGAAAAAAAGACGAATTATTGCCATTTAAAAAATTTACGCAGCAACCATATTATTTCATGCACATCTCTAGGTGGTGTACAACTGTGTAAAATTTCATCAAAATCTAAGCAGCTGCTTAAAAGTACATGCGCTGACAAGATTCCTCCCCTTTTTCCCAGAAAATATTCAAAGAAAAATTATCTCCCCTTTAAAAATTTACGTCAGCAACCATAATACTTCATGCACATCTTCAGGTGGTATGCTACAATTATGTAACATTCATCAAAATCCAAGGATTTATTTAGGAGGACATTCACTGATAAGGCACATGGACAGACAGACAGACAGACAGACTGACAGACAGACTGATGGACAGGGTGATTTCTATTTCACCCCAAACTTTGTTTCAAAAAAACTTTTGTTTGCAGGGGTATAATGAGACAAGCATCAACAAGCTGAGAAATCTTTGAAGAAAAATTTCAATATATGGGTATAATGGTAAAAAAATTGACTAAGTCGGTAAACAGGAAGTAGTATTTGCACAGGTCTGAAAATGCATCCCACAAAAGGGCATGATCATAAAAAGCTTCTGACAAAATTTCAGATCTGTAACTTTTTCGATAGCGGAGATATATGCAACAAAAATGTGTTACGGACGGAACCACCCACACACCCACCCATACACACACACACACATGCCCAGACCGAAAACAGTATACCCCCTATCCCCGATGGGGAGCGGGGGTATAATCATTCTGTATGGAGTGGTAACATGACTATTGAATACTAGAATGCATGTAGTATAATCAAAACAGGGTTTGTTACAGGACAACTAAATATGAGACAAGTGTCATCCTGTGGTGTTGTCAGGGATATAGCTAGGATTTTGAGACCATTAGTCACTTTTGCGTATCAATTTCGCGGTACAATGTGTAGTATGAAGATAATAATTTTTATGATAAGTAATTTTTCTGTATTTGGTTGTATTTAAAAATGCACATCATTGTTCCAGTTTTACATTGCTCTAATTGGGTTATTATTAGTGAGGTCATACCACCTCAAAAACTGATGGAAGCATATTTATGCATTATTTCAAGCAGGAAATTTAACATCCTATAACTTAGTTCAATTTTCTGTATATCTGTAATATTAAAGAGATTATTTTGCAAAATATCAAACAAATGTTGTTTATAAACACTTTTTAAGCTTAAATAGTGATAAAATATAAATTTTCTGTTATATTTGTCAAAGCAAATATCAGCATAGGTTCAATTCTTAAAAAGAAATTTATGGAAAATCAAAGACAATTTTAGGCCATATCAAGTTAATTTGTAGATTCTCAGCCACCTGTAACAAAAAATCTGGGGCGGGTTTTATCTTATATTTTTTACTGATTTTCACTAAAATTGATAGGAATTTAAAGAAAATTTCTGAATAATTGAAAATAAAAAAGAATTTCAGCCTAGAAAAAATGGGGCGGGTGGGGATGAGAATCTATTAATTAATTTGATGTGGCCTTATAGGGAAATAACCCAACTTTCAAAAAACGTGATCTGTAAAAAAAATCATTGAATGTAAAGGGGAAGTTTGACCTGTTATTTATGAAAATTTTGCTGAAAGAAAGAAAAATGTTCAGAACATAAATAATTCTTAACAACTGATAGTTTATTTCATGCAGGTAAGCAGGTTATCTCTGATTGACAGGTAATAAGGGATAACAGACGGGGAACACAGGTAAACAAATCACTGATGGCATTTGTTTACATCTGAACTAATCCATTACAGGTGTCATTAAAGTGTTAGTTTGGACAATAAGATTACCTGATTACAGTGACAAAGATAATAAACATAATACTTAATTTTCAAAATTCCAAGTGACAATTTTCAGGCTTTGAAAATTCGTCACTTCCAAAAAAGATTCGTCAATGTCGAAAGTGACGAGCGCTAGCTAAAACACTGTGTTGTGTTGTAGGATAGACAGATTCTATCCCCTTGCTTGTTTCATCAAGAATAAATAGACTGGTTCTCTCCCCTTACTAGCTTCGTCAAGCTTATGCCTGAAGAAGCAAGCAAGGGGATAGAATCCGTCTATGTTGTAATTGCTGTCGAGTCGCTACTGGACACTACCAAATTGGATGGGGAGGTTCAGCATGCCATAAACAGGCTTAATCCGCCATTTCTTTTAATGCCTGTACCAAGTAAGGAGCATTGGATTACCTCTCCCGATAATTCTACTCTGTAATTTTGTCATTACTAGTACCTCAATTCACAATCATTTCTACTCATTCTTATAACAAATTCATTGTAACCACTTACCTAATGTCAAAAACTTTATGAGATAGTCGTAATCTGTACTACCATGAGTCAGGGTGGAATCACCCATTTCTAATTCTGTAAAGATAAATGTATGAGACAGTTGTAATCTGTACTGCTATGAGTCAGGGTGGAATCACCCATTTGTGGAATCACCCATTTCTAAGTCTGTAAAGATAAATGTATGAGACAGTTGTAATCTGTACTACCATGAGTCAGGGTGGAATCACCCATTTCTAATTCTGTAAAGATAAATGTATGAGATAGTTGTAATCTGTACTGCCATGGGTCAGGGTGGAATCACCAATTTCTAATTCTGTAAAGATAAAAGTATTAAACAATTGTAACCTGTACTGGCATGAGTCAGGGTGGAATCACCCATTTCTAATTCTGTAAAGATAAATGTATTAGACAGTTGTAATCTGTACTGCCGTGAGTGAGGGTGGAATCACCAATTTCTAATTCTGTTAAGATAAATGTATGAGACAGTCGTAATCTGTACTGCCATGGGTCAGGGTGGAATCACCCATTTCTAATTCTGTAAAGATAAATGTATGAGACAGTTGTAATCTGTACTGCCATGGGTCAGGGTGGAATCACCCATTTCTAATTCTGTAAAGATAAATGTATGAGACAGTTGTAATCTGTACTACCATGAGTCAGGGTGGAATCACCCATTTCTAATTCTGTAAAGATAAATGTATGAGATAGTTTTAATCTGTACTGTTATGAGTCAGGGTGGAATCACCCATTTCTAAGTCTGTAAAGATAAATGTATGAGACAGTTGTTATCTGTATTACCATGAGTCAGGGTGGAATCACCCATTTCTAATTTTGTAAAGATAAATGTATGAGAAAGTCGTAATCTGTACTGCTATGAGTCAGGGTGGAATCACCCATTTCTAATTCTGTAAAGATAAATGTATATGAGATAGTTATTATCAGTACTGCCATGGGTCAGGGTGGAATCACCCTTTTCTAGCTCTGTAAAAATAAATGTATGAGACAGTTGTAATCTGTACTACCATGAGTCAGGGTGGAATCACCCCTTTCTAATTCTGTAAAGATAAATGTATGAGACAGCTGTAATCTGTACTACCATGGGTCAGGGTGGAATCACCCATTTCTAGTTCTGTAAAGATAAATGTATGAGATAGTCTTATTCTCTACTGCTATTAGTCAGGGTGGAATCACCATTTTCTAATTCTGCAAAGATAAATGTATGAGACAGTTGTAATCTGTACTACCATGGGTCAGGGTGGAATCACCCATTTCTAATTCTGTAAAGATAAACATATGAGATAGTTATAATCAGTACTGCCTTTGGTCAGGGTCCAATCACCCATTTCTAATTCTGTATGTGAGAATACAAATGTAGACTTTACAATCTCAAATGGACTAATGCAGAGGTCAAAATTTGGTAAGTGTTGTAATTTACATTGTAAGTTTTTTTGGTAAATCGGAAAATTTTGTGTCATTCTGAATATTTTGTTTTTCCCATAACAGGGAAAAAATAGTTTCATTATAACATATAATAATAATAATAAATATGTTTATTCCAATCAAGGGCCCATGCAGGGCAAAGTCATTACAAGTATTACATTATTACATATTTACATGTAGGAAAAAAAAACAGTCATATACAATAAACAGTATGTATCCAGAGACGATTAAACACATGTTACTGAATGTCTCTGGTTTATCACAAGTGAATGTTGCCGATTATGTACTAGAGGTGGCACAAAGTCTAGAGATTTCAAGTGAAAAAATATAGTATAAAGAATATATAATAAATAAAATAAAAAGAGGATGATAGAGAGGTGACATAGTGAAACAATCCACCTTGTGACTAGCGCAAGAAATCAAGTACTGTTTGTAGTAGTTGATCAGATGCAAGAGTCACCAAGGGCCGATGCATATAGGAATCTATTATCACTATGTAAACCAGTCAGTCTCCTTTCACCTTGCATTGGCGACAAATTAAATTTAACACAGAAATGACAATCTAAAATAAGAGGAATCCACCTCGTGACTAGTGCAAAAAAAAACAAGTGCTGTACAAGGCAGTTGATTAGTTTCAAGAGTCACCAAGGGCCGGTGCTTCTTGGATAACTCAATATTATGTATGTCATTTTCCTAGCACATACACTGTGTGCATATGGTTTGAATCAAATTCGATTAAGATTAAAATGGTTTATAAACTAACTTATATCGAAATTAAAGAGATGGAAATACTTTTCCATCAAAATGGTCAGATGCAAAAATATGGGTGTGATTTCTATATATACACACACACAGTGTTTAAGTTTGTAATATATATCACTTGGAATTATACAATGTTGAAATACCCAGTCCACTTAAAAGGTAATTAAAAAATACAGAATTAACTACCTTGCTAAAAATAAGATAGTTTGATATACACTTTAGAGTTAATCTGAACCCTTTTTCGGAAGGCTATTTTTTTACAAAACTTGATGGGTGCTCCATGGAACACTTGTGTCGTCTGCATTACAGAAGAACCATTTTTGGCCAAGTGAAGTCCTAAAATCTGTAAAGTTAAAATTTTAAGTATAATGTGCATGTCTAGATTAGGAAAAAAGCATATTCTGCAAATTTGTTTAGAATATGAATTACAGTTTTGGGAACTTGCAAATTAACAAAAATCTGTAAATCAAAATTTTATGTAAAATGTGCAAAATGTGCATAAACAACATATACTGAAAGTTTGTTAGGAATCTGACAGACAGTTGTGAAGGAGTTGAAAATAAACAAAGCAATTTGACAAATGAGCTATTTTGGTTACGTGATCTGAAATATGTAAAATCAAAATTTTAAATATCAATTATATCAAGTAATCAATGTATTTTGAAAGTTTGGTTGGAATATGACTTACAGTTTTGAAGGAGTTACATGTTAACAAACTGAATTTACATATGAGCTATTTTGGCTCAGTGAACCTCTAAAACTGCAAAATCAAAATTTTACGTATCAGATGCACAACTAGATCAGGTGAACAACATATCCTGCAAGTTTAGTTGGAATTTGACTTACAGTTGTGATAGAGTTGCGGATTAACAAAGCAATTTTCACTCTGTGTACCTCTAAAATCTGCAAAACTAAAATGTACATATCAAAGGCACAACTACATCAGGTTAACAACACATCCTGCAAGTTTGGTTGGAATCAGACATATACACATGTACATGATATAGTTATGATGGAGTTGTGAATTAACAAACCCAGATTAAAAATATGAGCAATTTTGGCTCTGTGAACCTCTAAAATCTGTACAATCAAAATTCTACATTGTATGTATCAAGTGCACAACTCAGAGATGAAATTGTGATTGATAGAAAAAAGCGGAAATCCACTACACTGGAAGTAGGTATATAGTAAAAGAAACAAATATAATAGAGCAGCTTGAAAGCAAAAAAGCGGAAATCCGCGGATCCACAGAAAACTTTCATCTCTGACAACTTCATCAGGTGAATAAAATAACCAGAAAGTTTGGCTGGAATCAAACTAACTGCAGATTAAACAAGATGTGTTTGTGAAAAACTATGCCCCCGGTAACAACCATGTCTACAATACAAAATTAATGCTAAAATTGCAATCACAAAAAATTAAGCTTAAGTAGAAATTTGTACTAAGCTCCATTAGATCTATTCACATATAAAATATCAAGCCTCTTGCAACTATGAACGAGCTATAAGCAAAATCTATATTTTGACCTATGTGACCCTGACCTTTGACCTGACCTTAGTGAAATTTGCATAATGGTGTTCAGCTATATGTATATATGATCAACATACATGCCAATTATGAAGGTCCTATCACATCTGGTTGAAAAAATATAGGCAATGTTAAAGTTTTCAAATTTGCACTTAGTGACCTTGACCTTTGACCTGACCCAAATTTTTGGTGAATTTGTATTAAGCTTTATTAGATCTATTCACATATAGAATATAAAGTCTCTAGCATTTGTGATTATAGCTATAGCAAAATTTAGATCTTGACCTTTTGACCTCTGTGACCTTGACCTTTGACCTGACCTTAGTGAAATTAGCATAATGGTGTTCAGCTTCACATGATCAATATACATACCAAAAACATTTGTATGAAGGTCCTATCACATATGGTTTAAAAAATATGAGCCAGGTTAAAGTTGCGGACAGACAGACATACAGACAGACAGATAGAGGGACAGACAGACAGACAGGACAAAAACAATATGCCCCCGATCTAAAGATCCGGGGGCATAAAAAACCAAAAGACTAACAAATAAGCAATTTTGGCACCGTGAACCTCTAAAAGCTGTTAAATCAAAATTCTTATAATTATCAGGTACACATCTACACCATGTGAACAACATATAATGAAAGTTTGGTTGGAATCAACAAGCAGTTTTAAAGAAGTTGTAGATTTAACAAGTGTGGATCGTATTGCAAGGCAATACAGGAGTCCCCTACCGGTGGAATAATTCAGTGATACCAGCAAAAATAGTTAAAGAAAAGTTTTCCTAGCCCAAGGCCCATAACTTCATCAAAAATCAATGGACCCAACCCAAACTCAAACTTGATCTTTAACCCATAGTAGTTGATTAACAATGCAAATATCAGCTTAATATCTGAAACGGTTTAGAAAAAAAGTCTGGAAAACCTATATTTTACCCAAATTTTCTAAGTCAAAGGCCCATAACTCAGTCCAAAATCAATGGACAGGAACCAAAGTCGAACTTGATCTGTAACCCATAGTGGTAGACTCACGTAGCAAATATTAGCTTCATATCTGAATCGGTTTAGAAAAAAAATCCGGAAAACCTATATTTTACCAAAATATTCTCTAAGTCAAAGGCCCATAACTCTGTCCAAAATCAATTGACCGGAACCAAACTCGAACTTCATTTGTAACTCATTATCATAGAATCACATACCAAATATTAGCTCAATATATGAAACGGTTTAGAAAAAAAATCCGGAAAACTGATATTTTACCGAAATAGTCAAAGTCCAAGTCCCATAACTCCGTCCAAACTCAGTGGACCGGAACCAAACACAAACTTCATCTGTAGTTCATAATTGTTGACTCACATACCAAGTATTAACTCAATATATGGAACGGTTTAGAAAAAAAATCCGGAAAACTGATATTTTATCGAAATAGTCAAAGTCCAAGTCCCATAACTCCGTCCAAACTCAGTGGACCGGAACCAAACACGAACTTCATCTGTAACTCATGATGGTAGACTCACATACCAAATATTAGGTCAATATGTGGAACGGTTTAGAAAAAAAGTCAAGAAAACTGATATTTTACCAAAATAGTCAAAGTCCAAGTCCCATAACTCCGTCCAAACTCAGTGGAACAGAACCAAACACGATCTTCATCTGTAACTCATGATGGCAGACTCACATACCAAATATTAGGTCAATATGTGGATCGGTTTAGAAAAAAAGTCCGGAAAACTGATATTTTACCGAAATAGTCAAAGTCCAAGTCCCATAACTCCGTCCAAAGTCAGTGGACCGGAACCAAACACGAACTTCATCTGTAACTCATGATGGTAGACTCACATACCAAATATTAGGTCAATATGTGGAACGGTTTAGAAAAAAAGTCCGGAAAACTTGAGTGTGACGGACTGACGGACTGACGGACTGACGAAGTGCAAACCTAAAGTCCCCTTCGGCGATGCCGGTAGGGGACTAAAAACCGAAAGAGTCACAAATGAGCAATTTTACTCTGTGAACCTCCAAAATCTGTAAAATCAAATTTCTAAGTATCTGGTGCACAACTAAACCAGGTGGACAACATGTCCTAAATGTTTGTTTGGAACTAGACTAGCAGTTTTGCAGATTCAAAAACTGACAGACGATGCAGATGTAAGAGGACGGATAGTAATCCCTAAGTGTCTACTCTGCTTACAGCAGGGGACACATTAAATTTAATAATTCCTTTATTGTATCAAATGAATAATCAAAATGATATAGTCATTTACGTGGTTTATGAATTTATGGATTGTTAGTCAGTCAGAGATCCAACTGGATAAAGTGATATCATTTCACTTACTGAAGTCAATTTTATTTACCTGAAGCAGTAAAAATTCTGTTTACCTCTACAAGTAAAAACTTTATACTTATACATGTAAGCTCTGAAATATGCAGCATATTTATTCCAAAACAGCCTTTCCCATTACAGGCACACTGTTTGTCCTATCAGACCACATGAAACCAAATTACAAGCATCATAATGTGATAAATCTTGATGTGGTAATGATGCAAGTTGTAGACCCCTTTATGCAATATTAATAGCTGTTAAAAGTCCCAAAGGACTAATCTTTGGCTAGCTTGCACTTCAAGAAAAACATTGTGCCCCTAATCAATTTTTACTTTAAAGACAAGATCAGAAAGAAACTTTCATAGAAATTATTAATTATCCTATGAAAATTTATATACATGTAATGAGACACTGAATGGAGAAAACCTCTGTATTTTATTTAAATTTACTTGTACAAGTAAATAAATTTTTAATGCTGATTTTATTGACTTATTTTAAGTAAAAATATTCAACCTAAGCTGGTGAAAAGTTTTTACTTCATGCAGTGGGACCCCTGACTGTTAGTCGCATTATTTCTGTTTTGTTGATATGCCAAGGTATTAAAACTTGATAAAAACTTTAGGTTTAAGTCTCAATTTAGTTTTTTCAGGGAGTTTCAAGATTTCAAAAGTTTCCACTCGCTAAACTATTAATTCAACTTTTACTGTTCAATTTAATGGAATGACGAAAGAAATAGAAAATAGGTTTTAAATAAAGGGCCATGCTAAGCAAAGCTTGATATGACTGCAGCATGTCAACCACTGAATTTTGAACAAGTGTAATTCAAAATGAATGTGGATACTGTACAGTAATTAAGGATGTTTGCTGATCATGTTTATGCATTTCTTTCAGATTTTCGGAATTCTCTGGCTTTATCCATTTAAAAGAATACTAAGTTTTTGCCCGGTGACCCCCTTATTTTTTTCCTTAATTTCATTTTATATATTGTTTTGAACATTCTGACAAATTTTTATTCAGTTGGTGTTATTTTGTCACATCCATTATTGGATAAACATTGTTCACATTAAACCTATGAAAAATACAGAGGAGTTCAGTTTCCCGCCATTTTTTGAAACACTCCCATCTCAAAAATTATGTCAGTAACCTATAATTTTTTTTTTGGCTGAAATAACTTCTTTTTCAATTTCCAAACAGAAAATTACATTTAATTGAAATCCTTGTTATTTTTGAATTGACCAGCGAACATCCTTAACAAGCTTAAGCTTGATACAGTCATTTAATGGACACAATTAGGAACTTGACACATTACTTAGCTGGACATTATATATGGAAAATAAAATCAGTTCTTTTGATGCCTTGTTGATCAGAAATGGTAAGACAAGTGCAATTTTGGTTGACTTCCAACTAAAATCTTACATCAAGAGAAATCAAAACAAAAATCCAATTAAAATCTCATGAAAATCAAAATTTTATGTTATTTGAACAACTGCAATTTTGGCTCTGTTTGGCCTCTTAGAAACATTAACAGATAAAATGTACGTCAAATATGTAACATACTACTTTAACCTAATGTTAAAAGAAAGTCCCATCAAAATCTGATGAAAAACTTGAAAACTGTGAGAAAAGCTCACTAATATCATACCCCCTGCCCCCTGTAGAATTCCAGAAAAAAAAATTGAATCAAATTTTCAAATAGATGGTGCACAATGGCAATATGTATTGAACATTCTATATGAAAGTTTCAACAAATTTCATCAAGTGTTCTAGGAGGATTTGTCGTCACAAATAAGGTACTATGGCAGATGGAGGAACGTACGGAAGAACAAAAGGACGGACAGACACCATGATCACTATATAGTTATACCCCCACTAATAAAGATTTCATATATTTCTGAAAGTTGCAATTTTGGCTATAGATTGGAAATGGTAAGAGCTACATCAAATCTGTTGACATAATACTGAAAGCTTACAACAAGAAGAATCCAAAGGAAACTAGAGGCTCAGAGACTGAGCCTGTATTGCTCACCTGCCAAATGCTTCTACGCCATACATGACTAAACTAGAGAATGTGTCTGTAAGACACGGATGCCCCGCCAATAAATTTATCGCAACACATTAACCCAAGTCAGTCAATCATTCATAAAATTAGTTCCCTGTCACTGAATTGTGATGAAATCCAAAATTTAACCAAAGTCATTGAACCTTAAAATGTAGGTCATGGTCACCCAATTGTTGTTGAAATGGGCAGATCTCTTTTAGCTGAATGTATGAGTGAAATATCATGATACTATAGTAGTTGAGAAATAGACTTAAACACAAAACTTAACCAAAGTCACTGAAGCATAAAATGTAGGTCAAAGCCACCTAATTGTCAATGATTTGGGTAGTACTCATCAAGGCCATTAATTTGATGAAACATCATTGTCCTATAATATGTAGTTGTCGAGAAATGGACTTTAACGCAAAACTTAACCAAAGTCACTGAAGTGTAAAATGTAGGTCAAAGCCACCAAATTGTCAATGATTTGGGTAGTACTCATCAAGGCAATTAATTTGATGAAGCATCATTGTCCTATAATGTGTAGTTGTCAAGAAATGGACTTTAACACAAAACTTAACCAAAGTCACTGAAGCGTAAAATGTAGGTCAAAGACACCAAATTGTCAATGATTTGGGTAGTACTCATCAAGGCAATTAACTTGATGAAGCATCATTGTCCTATAATGTGTAGTTGTCGAAAAATGGACTTTAACGCAAAACTTAACCAAAGTCACTGAAGCATAAAATGTAGGTCAAAGCGACCTAATTGTCAATGATTTGGGTAGTACTCATCAAGGCCATTAATTTGATGAAACATCATTGTCCTATAACATGTAGTTGTTGAGGAATGGACTTTAACACAAAATTTAACCAGAGTCACTCAACCACGAAATATAGGTCAAAGTGTCAAACTGCCTAGTGAACTATGTAGTACTATCCAAGATCTACCTACTGGTCTACTATCATTGTTCTATACCTTACAGTTTCTGAGAAATGGACTTAAACGCAAAACTTTACCGGACGTACGGACGGACGGATGGAAGGACGGACAAGGGTAACATTATATGCCCCTTCCACATTCGTGGCGGGGCATAAGAAGATGTTTCTTTACCAATTAGCTATGTTCTTCATTAGCACCCATGTTTTTTGTCTGATCCTATAGAAATGAATAATTTTTGCCAAGGATCTTCTATACATTTCAGAGATGATGATTATAAGGATGGTTATCTCATTCCTGGCTTTTATTTCCGTGCATTGTAGCTGTCTCATGTTCTTGTTTTGTCTTTGTTTTTATCTGTTATTACCGTTTTTGCCATGTCTTTGGACTTTGATTTTTGTAGTCATCGCTTCCCTTGTTCCTTCAGTATTCTACTGCCGTTGTTCCAATGTTAAACTATGTTCTGCACTGGAGGCCATCTTTTTTGTCAGATCCAAGTACCTTCAATACATCCTTACTGTAAAGATTGGTTGAATTTGCTTCAGTAGTGTCAGAGGAACTGGCAAATAGATGCTTTTCCCATAGGGTTCCATGGTAAACTATGTTCTGCGCTGGCGGCCATGTTTTTTCACGGATTGAAAAAATTTCGGCAAACTATGTAAAGGACCTTCCATACATCATTCCTGTAAAGTTTGGTTCAATTTGCTTCAGTAACTTCAGGGGAGATAGCAAATATTCGCTTTTCCCATAGGGTCCCATGTTAAACTATGTTCTGCGCTGGCGGCCATGTTTTTTCACAGATTGAAAAAATTTCGGCAAACTAAGTAAAAGACCTTCCATACATCATTCCTGTAAAGTTTGGTTCCATTTGCTTCAGTAACTTCAGAGGAGATAGCAAATATTTGCTTTTCCCATAGGGTCCCATGTTAAATCTAAGTTCAGTGCTGGCGGCCATGTTTTTTGGCAGATCGGAAAAAATTTCGGCAAACTAAGTAAAGAACCTTCCATACATCTTTCCTGTAAAGTTTGGTTGAAATTGGTCCAGTGGTTTCAGAGGAGATAGCAAAAATATGAAAAGCTTACAGACGACGACAGACGACGGACGCCAAGTGATGGCAAAAGCTCACATGGCCTTTGGCCAGGTGAGCTAAAAATCCCATCAGATCAAACTCTGATAAAAAATAAAAGTTTAGACTTATGGTAATCTGCATTTTTGCAATTTTGGCCCCTCACAGCTCAGAGAGGAAAAAGGTTATCAAAAATCTGAAAGTGCAGCGCTACATTAATTTTTCAAAAAGAATCCATTGCAAAAATCTGCATCAAAATCAGACTAAAAATAGAAACTTAGTTGTAAGTCTTCCACCGAAGACATGTGTTGCCTATGTAATAACACAAACTAGAGGCTCAGAGACTAAGCCTGTATCGCTCACCTGTCAAAATGCTTCTATGCCATACATGACTAAAAATAATGTTTTCTTACCAATGGGGTCAAATGTTTAGCTATGTTCTTCAATATCACCCACCTTTTTTGTCTGATCCTATTGAAATGAATAATTTTTGCAAAGGACCTATACATTAAGTTAAATTTGCTTGATGATGATTATAAAGGATGGTTATCTCATTCCTGGCTCCAATGTTAAACTACAGGTATGTTGTGCACTGGAGGCCATGTTTTTTGTCAGATCGAAATGAAATGAGCAATTTTTTTAAAGTACCTTCCATACATCCTTACTGTAATGATTGGTTGAATTTGCTTCAGTGGTATCAGAGGAGAAAATGAAAATGTGATTTTCCCTTAGGGTCAAATGTTAAACTATGTTCAGTGATGGCAGCCATGTTTTCTATGGGATTGGAAACTTTTCGGCAATCTATGTGAAGGACCTTCCATACATCATTCCTGTAAAATTTGGCTCAATTTGCTTCAGTAGCTTCAGAGGAAATAGCAAATATATATGCTTTTCCCATAGGGTCCCATGTTTTTTTTAAACTATGTTCTGCACTGACGGCCATGTTTTTTGGTAGATTGGAAAAATTTTGGTATCTGAGTAAAGGACCTTCAATACATCATTCCTCTAAACTTTGATTCAATTTGCTTCAGTAGCTTCAGAGGAGTTAGTCAATATATGCTTTTTCCCATAGGGTCCAATGTTAAACTATGCCTTGCGATGACGGCCATGTTTTCTGGCGGATCGAAAAAATTTCGGCAAATTGAGTAAAGGACCCTCCATACATCATTCCTGTAAAGCTTGGTTCAATTTGCTTCAGTCACTTCAGAGGAGATAGCAAATATATGCTTTTCCCATAGGATCCCATGTTATACTATGTTCTGCGCTGGCAGCCATGTTTTTAGCAGATCGGAAAAAGTTTGGCAAACTAATTAATAAGTAAACGACCTTCCATACATCATTCCTGTAAAGTTTGGTTCAATTTGCTTCAGTAGCTTTAGAGGAGATAGCAAATATATGCTTCTCCCATAGGGTCCCATGTTAAACTATGATCTGCGGTGGCGGCCAGGATTTTTGGCGGATTGGAAAACATTTCAGCAATCTAAGTAAAGGACCTTCCATACATCATTCCTGTAAAGTTTGGTTCATTTTTGTTCAGTTGTTTCAGAAGAGATGGCCAAAATGTGCATTTTCTAATAGGGTCCCATGTTAAACTATGTTCGGCCCTGGCAGGCATGTTTTTAGCGGATCGGAAAAATTTCGGCAAACTAAGTAAAGGACCTTCCATACATCATTTCCAAAAAGTTTGATTCAATTTGCTTTGGTAGCTTCAGAGGAGATAGCAAATATATGCTTTTCCCATAGGTTCCCATGTTAAACTATGTTCTGTGCTGGCGGCCATGTTTTTTAGCGGATCGGAAAAATTTCGGCAAACTAAGTAAAGGACCTTCCATACATAATTCCTGTAAAGTTTGGTTCAATTTGTTTCAGTAGCTTTAGAGGAGATAGCAAATATATGCTTCTCCCATAGGGTCCCATGTTAAACTATGATCTAGCTGTGCTGGCGGCCATGTTTTTTGGCGGGTCGGAAAAATTTTGGCAATCTAATTAAAGGACCTTCCATACATCATTCCTGTAAAGTTTGTTACAGTTTTGTTCAGTTGATTCAGAGGAGATAGCCAAAATGTGCATTTTTCTATAGGGTCCCATGTTAAACTATGTTCGGCCCTGGCGGCCATGTTTTTTGGCGGATCGGAAAAATTTTCACAATCTTTGTGAAGGACCTACCATACATAATTCCTGTAAAGTTTGGTTAAAATCGGTGCAGTGGTTTCAGAGGTGACAGTCAAAATGTGAATAGTTTACGGACGACGATGACGACGGATGACGACGACGACGGACGATGACGATGACAGACGCCAAGTGATGGCAAAAGCTCACATGGCCTTTGGCCAGGTGACCTAAAAATATTCAAAGTTCTGTCAATCAAGAAGATCACAGACCCTCTTTCACATTATACATGTAGGTGCCCATACTGATACTCTATGCAAAATTGCAGAAGGCAGGGATATATATGTGGTTTCTTAGAAAAATGTGACAGAAATTTTCAAGACTCGAAAAATATTCTAAGTTCAGTCAAACAGGAAGTGGGCATACCAGAGATTCAAAACTCTATTAAATAGTATAGATCCCCATACTGATACTCCATATTAAATTACAGAAGGCTGGAATATGTGGTTCCTGAGTAAAATGTTACAGAAATATTTTTTTTGTGGCTATCAGCAAAAACATTGTAAGTTCCGTCAAACAGGAAGTGGGCATGCAAGAGATCCGAAACTTTATTACGTGATATAGGCCCTCATACTTATATTCGATACTGAATTGCAGAAGGCTGGGAATCTGTAGTTCCTGAGAAAAACGTGACAGAAATTTTCAAGACGCAAAAAAATATTCTGTGTTCCGTCAAACAGGAAGTGTGCATGCGAGAGATCCAAAACTGTCCTACACAGTATAGGTCCCCATACTGATACCCCATGCCAAATTGCAGAAGGCTCAGATACATGGTTCCTGAGAAAAATGTGACGGGAAAGTTTGTGACGCAGACGCCGCCGCCGGCGCAAGACGCCAGATAGTGATCCCTATATGTCGCCACTGCGTGAACGCAGGCTACACAAAAATAAAATTTTGGAAATTCACCCCTTTTGGGCCCCATTTGTCTCATGAATGCAATGTGAAATCCGTTGCCACACTCCAGATCAGAAATTTCTCAAGCAGCACAGTGACAGAAACTCCATCAAAATCCAATAAATAATAAAGATTCTACAGCCATGTACATTTGTATGTGAAAACACCCAATTTAACCCTTTTTGGCCACTTTTATAAAAACGGGTGGGTCACAATGACCTAAATTAATCCAATCCTTCCTTTTGTGACAAAGAACATTGTATTATAATTTCATAAGGATTAATCAAATGGAACTTAAGCTATTGACCAAAAATAAAAGTGTCCATAGATGACGAGTACAACAGCACCATACCATATGCATCATACATACTAGTATGTACGACCCAAAATATTTTTGCGGCCGTATAAAAAGTTAAAAAAAAAAAAAATTTTCTATAATTTTTTCCTCATATCACAGCATATCATAATTAACCAACTGTACGGATTTATATCGGTTCTAATAGTGGTAAGGGGTCATTTTGGCCATGGTATATCCCGGTGCTGCCGGTTCTCTATAGCTTATGGTATCATGGTACTAAACTTTTGCCTTGTTCAGTTAATCAAAGATATTTATTTTCCTTTTTTCTAGTTAGATGTTGCCCATTACAGTTTTCAAAAATGACGGGACAGCATCCAGTATAAAGTACACTGAATTGAAACTTTTCCCAACGTCCTAGTTTTTGACATGACGTTTTAGACGTCGCCAGTTCTCGATAGGTATGTCATGTATGTACGGAGGGCAAATTTACCAATAAAATAGCATGACGATAAATAACATTATATTCCATGTAATTTTCTGAAATAAATAATCAATTCCGGCGCATTAATATTTTTATGCTTTCAATTATTACTTGTAAATTTTTTAAATATTATTTTGTGTCTTTTTATTTCATTTATTTATTTTTTGTTTTGTTGTAGTTATTTTTTATTATCCATTTATTAATTTATGAATTATTTTCAGAATTTTTGTCCTTTCCCTACCTATTGTATTAATTTTGATGATTTATGTACGATGTATGCAAAATTACGCATCATTGTTGGCTATTACAACCAGCAAACAACAGAAATTCTTAAATTGAGATCCTCCCTTAATTGAATAGAAATTGATAAGAAACGACTTTAATTAACTGCATTCCAAATATTTTTTCTGCAATGGCTTCATCAGTTTATATTTACTTTCGAGAATGAATTACAGGTCCATTACCTTAATTAGGAACAGACAAAATTTGTTTAAATCTGTAAATTTGTTTTTGATATAAACCCGTCAAAGTTTGAGGAATACTGGGAATAGTGAAAAGCATGGCAAAAACTGCAAATTTTATTCATGACAATAATAAACACCTTTCTGCATATGGGCATGTTCTTTCTGTCACAGAACAAAGTGATGTTCTTTCTGAAAATTTCTGACAAACAAATGACACGTTCGAATTTGTTTTATATGTAAAAACTGAAAGGCACAAAACTATCAAGAACTGGTTACTATCAAGAACAGGTGAAAGCACGATTATTAGGGAGTGCACTAGACCAAATTATCTGTCGTTTACAAAGCTACTTTTATCATTCTATATTCATCTTTTACTGATCTGACTTTTTATTTACAAAATAAAAATAAAAAGTCAGATCAGTAAAAGATGAATATAGAATTATTAAAGTAGCTTTGTAAACGACAGATAATACGGTCGGCCTAAGTTTACTTTAGGGGTCCCTATCATATTTGGGTACTCTCAAAAATATACCAAATCTAACCCTAGAACACTAACCCTAACCCTATCTCTAACCCTAACCCTACCCCAAAACCTTAACCCTAACCCTAACTTAACGTAAAGAATGTAAATACGAAAAATTCACCACCCCAAAGTAGTGGGACCCCTAAAGTAAATGAAGGCCATACGGTCTAGGAGTGCACTAGGTAGAACGAGCCAAATGCATGTAGAAATTGCAGGCAGATTTTTTTTGTAGTACATAGCTCATATGTTCCAAAAATAAAATAAAAATGGTATGTCAACGATCATCCTTTTCTGTTTATATCAGGCTTTGAAAAGTAAATACCGGCCCAAATTTTGGCGTTTGACATGTCAGGGCCGTTGACGGTGGCAAAAGCTTTGAATAGTTCTGATGCTCTAAACCCTAGACGTAATATTACAATCTAAATTGTGTGAAAAAGCGAAAACATACCTGGGATAGACAGCTTGGTCTATAAATTTTGTTAAAATATGTCATACAAAGTTGCCAACAAAATGAACAAATTCGATAGTTTACCCAGAATTACCTCCCTTCTGTTGCCGGTGTTAATGGAAAAAATGTCCACATCAAAATCCCGCATAGATCAGCATTAAATTTGAAACATGTGGTGTACCCTACAGAAAATTTGAGATCATAATGAAATAAAATAACAAAATAAATAAATAAACTAGATATCAGCGAGATGGTATCCATCTCTGTGGGCCCCGCTGCAAGAATGTGACCTAGAGGTCAAAGGTCAAAGTCAAGGGTCACCAAACATGAAATACAACATGTCGCCGTGAGGTGATCTATTCACATGCCAAATACCAACAGTCTATCTCAAACGAGAACAAAGTTATAGCTCGGACACGAATTTGTCATTGAAAAAGCATGAATGTGACCCTGAGATCAAAGGTCAAGGGTCACTAACAAAGGTACGCGACACTTTGCTTTAAGGTGATCTATCCACATGCCAAATATCAAAACCCTATCTTAAACAAAAAAAAAAGAGTTATAGCTCGGACAGAGAATTGTCATTAAAAAAGCATGAATGTGACCCCGAGGTCAATGGTCAAGGTCAAGGGTCATCAACCAAGGTACGCGACACATCATCTTGAGATGACCTATCAACATGCCAAATATCAAAAGCCTATCTCAAACGAGAAAAAAGTTATAGCCCGGACACAAATTTGTCATTGAAAAAGCATGAATGTGACCCTGAGGTCAAAGGTCAAGGTCAACACAGTGAGGAACCTCACACCATGTAACAAGCCCTAAATGGCCACAAAAAAGGTAAAAGTTAATAAACCAATGGAAACAGACCACATCCAATAACTCGAATATCAAGAAACTAAAATTTTTATAAAGAAGACATGCAAGAACAAGCCAATGACCAAATTTAAAAAAATAAAAAGAAACAGCCCTTCTGGCTATTTCAAGGTCAAAATGTCTACAAATACGGTATCATCAGAAATCTCTCATCACAAGAAAGTCACATACCAAATATGAACACTCTACCACTTAACAACTTCATTGAAGAAGCAAGGTAAAATTTTTTTTTAATTTCCCTCAGGGAAATGTTTACAACTATGGTAATGCCTGAAAGCTCTCATTCTAACAAAGTTACATACCAGATATAAACACTCTATCACTAAATCACTATCTTCCAGAAACAAGGTTAAACGACTGGAAGTAAATGATGGTCACTAATAACATATTAGCTCCACGTTTTACCACAACAATCCCATGCGAATTTCTCCATTGACCATTGATGATGATATGGTCACTGTTTAAAAAAATACCCTCAGGGCAAGGTCAAGGTCAAAATGTCTACAAATATGGTACCACCAGGAAGCTCTTATAAAAAGATTTGCATACCAAATATGAACACCCTTCCACTTAACAATCTTATTCTAGAAGCAAGTTTAAAGTTCTTAAAAAATTGTCCTCCGGGAAAGGTCAAGGTCAAAATGTCTACAAATATGATACATTTACCACCAGATAGCTCTCATCATTAGTGAGTTACGTACCAAACATGAACACCCTACCACTAAAACGTACCTTCTGGAGACAAGGTAAATCCTAGACATTCTTTGCGGCGAGCTAAAAAGTGAAATTCATATACTTATCAAAATTAAGTATACAGTTTTCTGTTAAGAAGACATTTACTTGATTTTATATAAGCATAAACAAGTGAATGCAGTTGATTTTGGATTTAAGGACCCTTATAAAGCACTTATTCAATTTACGAGGGGCGGCACTATTTGAATGCATGTCATTAAAAAGAGATTGAAATTTTTGTCCCTTTTTTTTTGTACATAATTATTTTATATTTCATGTAACATTTTACACGTACTTGCAATTACATCCATGTCCCGCTTCGGTAATGGAGCAGTACATGCTTACCCTTCCGAAGCACCTGGTGACACTCTCGGTTTTTATGGGCGTTTATACTGTTAGTACTTTTGTTTTCTGTGTTGTATTGTACGTCATATTATTAATTTTTAGTTTTGTCTTCGTAAATGATATTTGTGGTACCGTTTTGTCCTTGTTAATTTTTGAAAACTCGAGATTTACAAACGCCTTTCAAACTTTTACATTGGTACTGTTTGAAGGTAAGAGAAGTAACACGTACCAAGAATTTTAATTGGTTTTGTCTAAGGGTTAGAAAATGACATTAACCGTTCAGCTACCAACAGATCTTTCTAATCTTTACTAGTATGCCTCACTAATAGTGTTACAGTTGTCGCTAGTGGAGCAGGACATGCTTACAATTCCGGAGCACCTGATGCCATTCCCGGTTTTCATTGGAGTTAACACTATGAGTGCCTTAGTTCTGAATGTCGTCTTTTTTTTTCTGTGCCTTGTGGCTGTCTCACGTCCTCGTTTTGTCTATGTTTTTCTGTGTTCCCGTTTTTGCCATGTCTATGGACTTTGATTTTTATAATCATCACTTCCCTTGTTCCTTCGGTATTCGACTGCCGTTGTTTTGTAATTAATTACACAATCATCTTTTGGAGAAACATACCCAGACAATAAATCAGGTACAACAGAGTAGGGGTTTGGGGTAATGTTAACACAGGAAAAAATATCTACTTACAGAACCTGCAAATCAAGGAAATATTTAGAACCTGTTTAAAAGTGATGATTTCATTTTGGGAATGGAAGCATGACTGCTAGAAGCATGAATAGACCCTCATTATTGCATCCAAAAACAGGCAAGAATCATAGGGGCATTGACAATTTCGGACAATTCGCGATACACGAAAGAATAGCTCAAGTAGAACGAAAAATTAAAAAGTACAATATTGATATCCTAGGAATTAGTGAAAGTAAAACAAAATATGTGTCGCGAAACAGCTCTCAAGGTCAATAACAAAATAACGAGAAACATGAGCATGCAAACTGTTAAAAGGGGTGGATACATGAGCATGTGAGCTGTTAAAAGGGGTGGTTTCTACCTGATTTGTCTTCTTGTCTCCCCTTTAACAGCTCACATGCTCACGTATCTCGTTATTTTGTTAGTGAAAGTAGATTGACAGGAGCTGGAGCAAATACAAAAAGCTCTAAAACACCATTCTGTAACAGGAAGACAAGATAACCAGCCAAGAAAAGGAATTGTCATCATTTTGACACTAAATGTGGGTAATAACAAAATCATTGAACAGAGATTTCAAGAACCGATGTCCAGGAGACAAGAAGACAAATCAGGTAGAAACCACCGGAAAAATTGTCGACCGCAATGGTCCCGACCTGGTACAGGCATTTCGACAGAAATGGTAGGCTAAACCTGTTTTCTGGCCTCCCAAACCTCCTCTTCCATTGTGGTAGTGTCCGGTAACAAACCAACTGCAATTGCTTTTGAAATGTCGTAGATAGTTAAAAAAAAAACGATAATCCTAGTACTAAGCAAATGCAAAGAAAAGCTTTATGGAATGGAAACCGGTGTCTGAAATAATTGTAACCACTGGTTTTAACGGCAGGTACACTAAAACCACCATCATAACATGGTATGCACAGACCAAAAAGGTAGAAGAAGAATCAAAAGACAACTTGTATGAACAACTACAGAAAGACATTAATATCACACAACCTCGCACATGAAGTACACTCCATCAGAGACAAGACCAACAAAACAAAATGTGTAGTATTCCTGACAGATGCCCTATCTGTACTGCAAGCCATCATCAACGGAAATCTTCCTTAACTCGAACAAGATCTCTATAACATAGGAAGAATTCAGACAGCAGTAAAATGGATACCTTCTCAATGCAGATCTGACGAAATGAGAAAGCTGACCAGCTAACAGAGGAGGATACCAGACAACAACAATGTGAAAACCCAGTCAGCTTCACAGAGATGAAAACCATCATCAAATTTCTACACAGAACCCCCCAGGTACAAGACAGCTATCACCAACTGAATAGATCTGAGCAATTAACCATCTTCGAGCTTAGGACTGGACACAACAGACCTATCCAACACCTGCAAAGATTCATGAAAGTTATTCTATCACCAATGTGTCCATTCGGAGAAGTTGTGAAGAATACTGAACATCTCCTGCAATTCTGCAAACTACACGATGCACCGAGAGGCAACATATGGCAAAAACCAACAACACTATAAGAAAAGCTTCATGGACCAGTAAAAGTCCTACAGAAGACCACAACATTTGTATAGGAGACAGGAACTCAAGTGTAACAGCAAACGAAAAGAAGATGACACCACCTCATGACTTTTTCCTTGGAGACCTGAATGCTTAAGTTGGAAGCTGTAATAAAGGTAGAGAACAGACAATGGGTAAACATGGATGTGGGGAAATAGTGGATAATGGAGAAAGATTGGCAGATATTTGTGGACTAAACAACAGCTGACATTGCAAGAGTTGAAATACACCTTGAGCAAACAACTAAAGAAGAGATTGTTACAGCTATCAATAAACTGAAGAATAACAAAGCCCCTGGTGTAGACAACTTGGAATTATTTAAAGCAGATCAAAAAGATAGGCACAGTTCAACTACATGTTTTGTTTACAAAGATATGGACGCTTCATACACTACAAAAAGATTGGTGCAAAGGGCTCATTGTAAAGTTGCCGAAGAAGGTTGATAAAATTGACTGTTCAAACTGGCGTTGAATAACACTCCTTTCAATCCCAAGAAAGAAAATCTGCAAACTTATCTGCATGCCTTTAAATAAGGCCATAGACAGCAAACTGAGAAAACAACAAACCGCTTTAAGATCAGCCATAGGATGCATATGTCACATCTTTACTTTGCCAAGCATCATCGAACAATGTATTGAACGAAACAACAAACTTACACCTTAACTTCATTGACTTTGAAAAAGTATTTGACTGTGTACATCGTGAAAGTCTCTGGAGGAAACCTTCAACATATGGAATCCCTAACAAATTTGTGAGAATTCTAAAGGCCTTTTGAGACTTGTAGTGGTATCTATGACAATAAAATAAGCGACTGTTTCAACATTCCCAGTGGAGTTAGTCAGGGATACATATGTTATTCATTGTTTCAATCAATTGGGTCATGCAGCAATCAGTTGGCAACAAGCAGAAAGGAATAAGTTTGACCATCACCTCTTTTTCGAAGACCTCCAGTTCGCTGACGATATTTTCTTGCTTTCAAGTAATCCAAAGCATTTACAGAAAAAAAACAGAAGATCTTTCATAATATGGAAGACCAGTTGAATTAAATTTCAACAAAAAAGAAAACCAAAACAATGCAGCTATTTCCCTCTCCAACTGTAATATCTTTGGATAACGAGCCTTCAGAGGAAGTAGAATAATTTACATATTTGGAAAGCTTAATCAGTAAATACAATGCAACGTCAAGAAACATCAACAGTAT
Source organism: Modiolus philippinarum (assembly GCA_002080025.1). NCBI lineage: Eukaryota > Metazoa > Mollusca > Bivalvia > Mytilida > Modiolidae > Modiolus > Modiolus philippinarum. The sequence continues at coordinate 27,265 of MJUU01054680.1, read as the reverse complement.
ACTTCAGAAGGTTACCATATCATTCCACCATCTAAACAAAATATGGAAAAACTGTTCTTCAACTTGAAGATAAAGATGACTGATTGATTGATTGATATAGGGTTTAACGTCACTTTCAGCGGTATTTCAGCTATCCCATGACGGTCAGTTTTAGTGGTGGATGAAGCCGGAGTACCCGAAGAGAACCACCGACCATGGGCAGGTAACTGACATACCTTATTACTTACGATTGTATCCTTTTTTTATAATGTACAAAGCGGGGCGCGAACTCACACCGAATTGGTGATAGAATTACAGTGGTTGTATAGGTAGTATCACTTCCTTAACTCCGAAGATAAAGATCAAAATATATCGAATTAATGTTTTATCAATTCTCCTATACGGCTCCAAAATGTTTGAGAAGTATCAAGAAAGATAGTCAGAGGATCTCAGGATTTCACAGGAAATACCTAGAAAAATATGCAAAGAATACTGGCAGAAAAAAAATCACCAACCAGGCTGTATATGAGAAGACGGGGAACAGTAACATTATGACCCAAATTAGGCAAAGGCAGATTAGATTAAGATTGTTTGAAAAATCTAAGTATAATTGCAAGTACAGCAACAAATTGGACATCATCGGATGAAAAGCGAAGCAGAAAAGACCAAGAGAAACCTGGAGAAGAAAATGGCAAGTGCCTTCAAAAGCACGAGAAAGACATGGAGTGAGATTGACGAAGACGTTAGATCCGCAATGCCTGGAGATCCTTGCCCTTGGCTACAGATACAGCCTTATTCGCCTCAAGGCACGAAGAGAATAAATAGTAGAACAGACGTGCAGTATGCTTGATTTTCTAAATAAAAGTGACAACAAAAGTCCGAAGCAATAAGAGGGAGAGTCCGGTAAGGAAAATCCGTAAGGCGTACGACAGCATCGTGAACAACCAACCCGACACAGAACATTTTATACAAGCTCTCATATTCGAGACTTGGAAGGGGCAGTTTTATAAATAAATTGATTATATATATTGTCACATTTGGAGGTGCTATTTATCAACAGCAAGTTGGCATACCAAAGGACTAATTGAGCTCCTCTACTCGCAGACTTGTTTTTATTTTTTTACGAGACTGAAGAAAAAGACTCGTAAAAGATCATAAAATAAAAGATGCTAGATCCTTCAATTATTGGTGATGTTATTTCCAACAATAACGCATCTTTTGCTAAATGGATCCAATAAATCAATATATTCGCCAGAACAAGAGATAAAAGAAACGACAGAAACCACTAGATATACATCTTGTTTAGACCTACATCTCGAATTTTACGAAAATGGTCATGCCAGTACTAAATGCTTCGACAAAATAAACGACTTTAATTTCAAAATTATCAATTTTCCTAACATGGACAGTAATTTTCCAGCTTCTCCTGCTTTAGTGTATGTTTCACAGTTGATTCATTGCGCGAGAGCTAGCACAAATTATGCAGACTTTCTTATTAGACATAGTTATCTGCATGACCGCCTTATTAATCAAGGCTTCAAAAAATTCCGTCTGGTTCGATAATAGAAAAAAGTTCTTTAATAGATATCAGTCCCTTGTGAAAATATTTGAAGTTTCAGTCCGCACTCTGATTCAAGATTCTTTTTTTACTTAGTACTGGGATGACCATTTCTTTTAAATGTCTACAAACTCTTAATAGCAATTGCTGTTGAGTTATTACCGGACAGTACCACAATAGAAGGGGAGGTATGGCATGCCATAAAACCGGTTTAACCCACCATTTCTTTTGAAATGCCTGTACCGAGTCAGGACCATTGCGGTCGACCTGATTTGTCTTCTTGTCTCATGGACAACTCTGTTCGGTAATTTTGTTATTATCCCCATTAACTAGTTTGGAATTTAAAACATAAACATAAGTTTACAAATAACTCATGTTTTAAGTTTAATTTGAAGATGAAATCTTTCTTTTCTCAAGTCCCATCTATCTGTTTATAATATTGAAATTTCATAGTGCATTTAAAGTGTGATAACTGATTTTAAAAATCAGTTTTGAATGAAATTTTATAGTCTTCTTCAAACTTGCTTTCAGTTTCCAAAGTTTTTGTTTACATGGTTTAAAAAATCTGGTGTCAATGGACATTTATTAGTTGACAACTGCAAGCGAGCCAAAACCAGAGGGCAGTTCAAACAGATTGTCTTCCATCCAAAATTACTGATTTTGGCGAGAGTACACTTAGAGCATTAATGCAATATTTGGACGGCAAATCGATCACCAGGCGAGTTTTTTCATACGACTCAAGAAACATTGGGGAACACAGCAGCTTGGGTTAGTTCCCTTTTACAGACAGTTTGATGACGACTTTACACTCATCTGATGTATGATTTATTGTCTATCGACGAGACTTTTGTTCGAGGTAATCTAAGTTACTAGTAGCCAACTGTAACATGCACCAAAAAACTCTGAATGAGACGCTAGAACCAACAATGTCTGTGAGGAATGGAACAACTTTTTCGACTTGGTAGGATATGCAAATCCATCCAATTGGAGAGTCATAGAATGGTGCCAACGAGGAGGCAACTGTACGGAGTCATTTTACAGGTCTCCATAGGCAACATTATGTACAACAGAGATCGAACAATCTATATATTGACATGAATTGGTTTTTTTACTATCCTTTTTTAGACTGACTGTTCAGTTGCCTCTAACATTAGGCAACAGAACCTTTGTACAGTTCCTACTGATTTCATTCACAATTAACAACAAAACTTGGGAGTAATTAATTGGCCATACAGCTCATTAGAATTTATCAAAGTTGAAGTTATCATATGTGTAAGGGTCACATCTTCATTTACTCCATATTCTTCCGAAAAATAAGTTTTTTTGTGCTTTAAGATTGTACCTCAGTGACTTAAGATATAAGACATAAGAGCATATATTGTAGTAGCAAGCTCAACAAAGACAAATTATTGCGTTATTTCTGGAATATGCTCGTTACATTCCTCTTCAAAAGTATGAGCACTTATTGAAGATAAATAAAGTATACAAGTATGTTTGTCATCTAAAATTTTTTAGTGATTCGAATTACAAATGACAAAATTTTATTTTGCTAACTTTTAGACAACGTTTCCCAAGCCGATTTTGTCTTTTCATGCAATCCTATTTACTGTTTGTTATCTACACGTTTTTAAGGGTTATAACCTTTCAAATCTTACTGGTTGGTCTTCAGCCGATTTTGTCTTTTCATTAAATCCTATTTATTGTTTATTATCTACACATTTTAAGGGTTATAGCCTTTCAAATGTTATGGGTTGGTCTCCAGCCGATTTTGTCTTTTCGTTCAATCCCTATTTATTGTTTATTATCTACACATTTCAAGGGTTATAGCCTTTCAAATGTTATGGGTTGGTCTTCAGCCGATTTTGTTTTTCATTCAATCCCTGTTTATTGCTTGTTATCTACACGTTTTTAAGGGTTATAGCCTTTCAAATGTTATGGGTTGGTCTTCAGCCGATTTTGTTTTTCATTCAATCCCTGTTTATTGCTTGTTATCTACACGTTTTAAGGGTTATAGCCTTTCAATTGTTATGGGTTGGTCTCCAGCCGGTTTTGTCCTTTCATTCAATCCCTATTTATTGTTTATTATCTACACTTTTTTTAAGGGTTAGCCTTTCAAATGTTATGGGTTGGTCTCCAGCCGATTTTGTCTTTTCATTCAATCCCTATTTATTGCTTGTTATCTACACGTTTTTAAGGGTTATAACCTTTTAAATGTGATGGGTTGGTCTCCAGCAGATTTTGTCTTTTCATTCAATCCCTATTTATTATTTGTTATCTACGTACGTTTTTAAGGGTTATAGCCTTTCAAATGTTATGGGTTGTTCTCCAGCCGATGTTGTCTTTTCATTCAATCCCTATTTATTGTTAATTATCTACACATTTGTAAGGGTTATAGACTTTCAAATGTTATGGGTTGGTCTCAAGCCGATTTTGTCTTTTTATTCAATCCCTATTTATTGTTCATTATCTACACCTTTTTAAGGGTTATAGACTTTCAAATGTTATGGGTTGGTCTC